>PVJO010006284.1:0-90491 GCA_004026905.1 Hystrix cristata | reverse complement strand
GTTGCTGGATAATCTTCTCCTGTATTCTTACTTTCTTTTTAGCTTCTTTGAGCTCTTTATCATAATTCACTATTTTGTCTTCAATATCAGAGACTCTGTCTTTGCAGTGGTCCTTTCTGGAATGTATATATTCTATACTGTTTTTTATTTCAGGTATTTCTGACATCTTTATGAGCATTCCATAGCCTTGTTGAATCTGCCATTCAAACTTTGGACTGTTTTGGTTAGCTCATCCAGTTTTTTACTTATTTCCCAGAAATTCACTGTGAGCATATTGAGCATAATTACTGCAAACTTTTGGTTCATTTCTCCTGTGAACTCATCTATTTTCTTAATCCCTTCTATGAACCTTTCTTAAATTTCTGCTATCTGGTATTTTTTTTATTCTCCTTTGTAACCCCTTGCTCTGCCTTGGGGGAATTGAGGGAGAGTAGGCCATCTTCTATTTCCTTGTTTCCCCATTCTTTGTTTATCTATCTGTCTATCTAATATGTATCTTTTAAAAATGATACATGTCCGCTCTGTTTTCTCTTCCCCTTTTTTGGTAGGGGCGGTTATTGCAGGCTGGGGCCTAGAGAAGTGAGCAGGGTATGTAGCTATATGGAGATTTTTAATAGGATGTTGCCCCTCCGTGAATAATTTTCAGCTTTGGATGTCCAGTTCTAGTATTTACCCCTTCTGTTACTTAAGTAGTTTTAACTCTGTCCCTGTGTTTTATCACTAGAATTTCTTCAATTTATAACAGCATCCACAGAATCAATCTTAAAACATTTCTGTATGATAGTTCTTACAGTTAATCTTCCCCACGTTGTCTGTTTTCTAAATGAGGAGAACTGAGACACCTGTTAAATCAGAGGCAATGAAAGTACAAACATACAAGAGTAACCTCTTAATATACACATGAAACCATAAAAAACATAACCCCACATTACTAAATAACTTAAGAAACATACAAAAACTTAAACAAGTAAGATTTCTGATGAGAAGATTAGATATTCCAATGACCACTAGATACGTGATTCCCACATAGCTTCTTTTCCAGATAGTCTGAGTGTTCAAACCCCACTGACTCCTGTGAGCCTTCCACTGCAAAACTGGAGTTAACTCAGATTCTGGACCTCTTTCTGCAGGCCGCAGGCAATTTTGCAGAGTTTGATCCAGTCCAAATTCTAGGGTTAGGAACTCTTGCTGTCCCTTTCTCTGGGTGTGATGGTCAGTTTGGCAGACAAGTTCATTGGCATTAAATTGTCTAGTGAGAGAGAATTATTCCTATGCAATCAATTAAACTACAGCAGTAGCAGGCTAATCCGTTTCAGTGCTGTCTCTCAGGGCTAGTTGAGAAATAACATACCATAAGTCCTGTTTTGGGTCTCGCTTTAGCAGTGAGAACAGGATGCCAATGTGAGCCTCCCACCCCAGGTAACTCAGGCTGAATCTGGTGCCTGATTGCAGGTCCTGGGTCTGTGATCACCAGTCCTTGCCTTTCGCTGGGACTCTCCTCAATCTGCTCTCCAACTGCAGATACTTTTGAGTGACTGTCTTTCCCTCATCAGCTTTAGGACCCTGTGGTATGAAGCCACCGAAGGGCTGCTATCAGATTGAAGTTCAAAATCCCAGCCCTTTCTCACAGTGTCTTCCAGCCTGTGCCCACACTGAATGGCTATGACCTGGGGCACTTGTAATGCAGAAACTCACGACCTGTTACCATGGGCAGGTCACTTAGGTATCAGATACTCACACTCTTCCCACTGTCTCCACCTCCAGACTTTAGACACCTTGTCCTGGAGAAGCTGAACTCCTGGAACTCACTGATCTGCCAGCTTGTCCTCTGTCCTCTGTGTTTCTTGTTGATGTTCTCTGAGTCTCTCCAATATGGCTCTTCCTTTACTCAGGAATGATCTTCTAGCTCATTCCTTCTCAGTGGATCTTTCCTCAGCTTCTTTCATGTGACTCCTCCTCTGGCAAGCCATGCTGAATCGTCTGTTACAGACTTTTGCCTTGTCCAGGAATAGATGTACTGTTTGGCTGGCACTTCTGTTGTCCCATGCAGAGGGGAAACAGTGCGCCACCAGCTCACAGTTGGTGGTGGCTAAACTGAGGCATGGATTCCAGAGTTGTGGAGTTGGTCAGGGACCAGCATGCAGGTCCAGGCATTCATCAGATCTTTTTATGACTCCTCTTCTATGACAATTTGGATTTCCTTTTTAATTGACTATTTCTCTTAGAGTCAGGAAAAATATATTTCGCCTTGTAAACTTTTCTTACTTTTTTTAAATACCCAAATACCTTTCTTCTATAGTCAAAGAACCCATCTTCATTTCTCAAAAAATCCCTTGGCATACCTACTGTTTTCTCAAAATATTTTTTTTCCTTTTAGTGAAGGATATTTCCTACCATCAGTAGTTATATAAGTTAATGGAATCCTCCTCTTTATCATTGTCTTTCTTTTATTTTGAGGCAGGTTCTTTCTCAGTTGCTCAGGGTAGTCTCAAATTCATGATCCTCATGCCTCAGCCTCCCAGAGTGCTAGGATCACAGTCATGTACCATCATGTGTAGTTATGAGTGTGATTACATTTTTATCCTTGTTACTTCATTGTTCAAAAATTTTATTTTGTGCCTCTTTATTCATCTCATTTGGTTTCCTATCTTCCCAGCTAGTAAGTATCTTAAGAACCAGATGCACATAATTATTTTATGTATTCTAAATATTCCTTCCTTCCTTCCTCTTTTTTTGGTATGGTGATGGATATTAAACCTAGGGACTTGAACTTGTAAGCCAAGTGCTGTACCACTGAATCTCCAGCCCTACAACAATAATTGTTAATGTTCCAAAATACCTGACATTGTTAGTTTGCCTTGTGGTCTGTACATTTTGAAATAAGTAGTACCTTGGTTTACAAACTTAATTTGTTCTAAAATTTGGGAAAAGAGCCAAGTTTGTGTTTGTGTGGGAAAGAGCGCCGTGGTCATGTTTGTCACCCAATGTAGGGTTTGCAAACAAAATTTTGACATGCTTCTGTTTGTGAACCCAATTGTTCATAAACAGAAGTATTCATGAACTGAGGTATAGTTCACTGACTATATTTCTGAGTCGCAGTGAACTCACTATAATAGGTTTTTGGGGGGCTGGGGATTTAGCTCAGTGATTAGAGTGCTTGCCTTGTAAGCACAAGGGCCTGAGTTCGATCCCTGGCACCACAAAAAAAAAAAAAAATAGGTTTTTGGTAAACATTTTACAATATTAAAATGATTATTTTAAATATCATTTCTGCTTTTTCAGCCAAGCTGTTGATGGGATTAATCACGAGATTGAGTATAAGCTTTAGATATCTTTATCCCTAAAATGTTATTTTCCATTTTATATGTAATTTAATAAGATTCTCCCCTTTTAAGAAAATATATTAATAAAATAGATTTTATATTTCATTTATTAAACTGGATCTTTCTTTAATTATGTATTTTAATTTACATTTTTATATTTTGTATTAGGATAGGAAGCTTTATCAAATATGACATGGTTTTACACTATTTCCTAAGTAGCTGAGTTATGTTTAATGGTTTAATTATTTGGACTGAAAAATAATGAATTAACTGGACATTTCTTTTGCAGTTTTACATGACTTCAAGGGAAATCAGGCTGAGACAAAAGATGAAGCATGAAAAAGACAGGTAAGTGTGGTACCTGCGTCCTGGGCATTCTCTCTGCCTCTCTCACCCTCAGCATAGATAGTGCCTTCATAATTGCATTGTTCACAATGGTCTTTGTGGCCAGTAAACAGACAATCATGGGAAATATCATTGCTAGTCTTTTCAGAATTTGCTTTCAAATATTATCTGTGCCATTCAATTTTTATGACTTATTTCTGCTCTTCTTCCTTTCCCAATCCAGGTATGTATGTATAGTTAGGATGTACCCCAATAGCCACACTACAGTCTTCTTTAACAATACACTATACTGCATAACGGTTCTCAGAAATCTGATGAACAGAAGGGTGTGAAAAGCATTGAAAAAAGCAGAAGCATCGTGTTCCCTCTAGAAATACGAACTGAAACTGACTCTGAGTAAATGATGTTTCATTCATTCATTCATTTCTTTTTCTAAAGATTGCTGCTCTCTGACCACTATAGTCGGCGAATCTCACAAGCAAAGAATCTGATGAATGAACTGCTGTCAGAGTCAGTACAACTACCATCAACTTCACAGAAACCATTGCCTAAGAAACCCGGCACTGCTCAGCATTGTGGACAGCAACAGTGCCCTTCTCCGAGGCGGTAAGACAAAGTTAGGCATTCCGTTTGGCAAAATAGTGGCAGGCCTGATGAGACTTTTGTGACCAAAGTTCAGTGTATAGAATCTACCCAGCTTAGAGTAATGATGACAAAGTGAAGAAAAGACATAGCCCTATAATTATGAGGACTTTATAAATTTATAAAATCTGTAAGAGAAAAGGCAAAATGGTATGACATTTTTAACTATGCTAGAACAAAGTACTTCAGGACACCTGAGGTATAAAATTTTATATCTGTTGAGTCTTATTTTTTCTTTTGTTTCTTAGTCACTTTCCTCAGTGCTGAGACAAAATACCCAAAACCCAAAGTTAAAGGAGGAAAGGTTTATTCTAGGTCACGGTTTGTAGCCATTGTCAGCTGGCTCCAAGGCAGGGTGGAGTGGCAGAGGGGCATAGCAGAGAAGAAACAGTTCATGGCAGGCAGGCAGAAAGCAGCAGCAGCAACCAGCAAAGTGAAGCAGCAATAAGCCTACCTTTCCCATTTATCTCATCCAGGCTACAAGCATTTTGGGTGGTGCCACCCACACCCAAGTTGGGGTTCCCATCATCCACATCCAGAACTATGTTAAACCAATCAGTGGACTAATTTAGTGATCACACACCCATAATCCAAGTTCACACACTCTAGATCCAGCCACCTCTGAAAAGCTTCCACTTATGAGCACATGAGGTTCTAAGGGGACATCTAGACACAACTCATGGGGCTGGGGATTTAGCTCAGTGGTTAAAGTGCTTGCCTACCAAGCACAAGACCCGAGTTCGATTCCTGGCACCAGAAAAAAACAACAACAACAACAAAAAACAAAGCACTAGACCCAATTCATAACAATTTCTGTTAACATTTGTTTCTATAATTTCCTCCTAACTGCACCCCCTGTTTTTTCATATGTTGTCTTCCCTCTTGCAGAAGAGCCAGCCCCCACCAGTCGGCCACCTCTCCTGCTGCCCCCCATCCCACCTTGCCTGGTTATGTTCATCCAGTTGTGGTATTATTGTATATTTCACCTTAATCACTTGAAGTTTGGCTATAAGTCCACCAGGCAGAACTAAATTAAATACAGAATGTCAAAGTATCCAATTGTAAAGTTTCTTATATATGGCAAACAAATATGCAGAGTTAGGTTACAAGCATGAATTGACAGCACTTTGTTAAAATTTACCTCCTTTAAATAAAGATTAGAATTATACACATAATCTCATAATTTAAGAGGCCATAAGAAATGGTACCAACACAGATTCAGATATAATCATTTCACCTGTGTGTGCAGTTTGGAGTTTCTCAAAATACCAGAAGTTCCCTTTGAATCTATTTGAGGATGAAGCAGGTGATTAAGTACATAAATAACTGTCAAATATATGGAGAAATTGAAGTAGGTAGAGAGATGACTAAAAACAATTTCTTTGAAAAAAATGAATGATAAAGAATTACTTGTTGTGGGTTATCAACATTAAATATGCTGGGGATTTTGCTCAGTGGTTAGAGTGCTTGCCTAGCAAGCACAAGGCCCTGAGTTTGATCCCCAGCACCAAAAAATAAAACATTAAATGTAACACAGAATAAACAGTGTTAAGTGAATATGTTAATCTGGGCTATAATTCAGGATTTTTTAAATATTAAATTTTATTATCAATATGACATTCTAGGGATATAATAATTGTGTAATTTCTGCTTCAGAGAGAATCAACACGGGCACAATTTTCCAATAAATCAACCTGAAAAAGTCAGATATTTATCCAAACGAAGTTATACTCATACCAGGAAATTTCTTGGGCACCCTCAGAGCTCTCCTCACCTGTGTGGTAAGACTTCAAGCTCTTTTTGCAGGGGTGTTAATTTATTTTAATTAGTATATATTTGCCATCCATAATGTTCACATTCATCATAGGGAATTTGTACCTGTGCATAATATGTCTTAATTCTTTTTTCCCATTCCATTCCCCACCCTTCAAGCCTTCTTCCCCTACTCATTTAAAGCTCTTTTTTGAATGCTGGGATCAACCTGAGGGCCTTGCGCTTGCTAGGCAGGTTGTCTACCACTTGAGCTAAATACCCAACCCTGAAGTCCCTTTATCTAGTGTGATCTGTACCTATCCCTTCTTGTCTCCAAAGTTGTTTCATTTGTAAAAGCTACAAATCTTCATAAAAAGGGATTCTGATTTCAACAGAATGTAAGGGATGATGGAAGACTTTGAGATATCACAATATTGGTTTTTTTGCTTTGAAATAAAAAAGGCCTTGTGAATGTTTTCAAACTGCCTTTTTTTTTTTTTTTTTTTTTTTTTTTTTTTTTTTTTTTTTTTTTTTTTTTTTTTTTTTTTGGTGCTGGGAATCGAACTCGGGCCCTGTGCTTGCAAGGTGAGCACTTAAACTGCCTTTTTGTAATGGAATTTGAATAGTGAATTAGTTGTAACTTATTTGGGAATCTTTCTCTTTTGTATGTCTGGTAAAGATATAGGCATCCTTTTCCACATTTGGAGCAGAGCAAAGCAGCAAGAAGTCTCCCTTTCTCATTTATCTCATCCAGCTACAAGCATTTTGGGTGGTGCCGTCCACACCCAGAGTAGGGTTCCCATTATCCACACCCAAAGCTATGCTAACCCAGTCAGTGGACTAATTTAGGGATCACACATCCATAATCCAAGTTATTATGCTAGCTTTTCTTGATTAATTTTATTGTATTTATAGCTATCTTTTCTTAATTATCTATATTTATAGCTAGTTTTTCTTAATTTTACTATATTGGGGTTTTGATTATGGAAGTAAAACTTATAGAATGCTTATGCACTAAAAATGTATAAAAATAGTTAACAATGTAGTATAAATATATAGAGCTGAAAATTCTAGTAACTAATTTATGTGCCAGGTTCTATTTTTACTCTTAAATTACAGCCCTGTGACATGGGTACTTTTAAATTCTAATTTTAAAGATAAGGAAACGAAGACAGAGAAAGGTTAAATTACTGCCCAGAAGTGGTAGAGCTAACATTTAATCCCAATCTGGGTGTAGAATCGAAAATCTTAGAATCTCAGTATGCTACCTCAATGCAGGAAATAGAAATTCCCTAAATTCCAGTCCTTTTCATAAAATGTAACTTTTGCTTTTAATTTTCAAATTTCAGTAAGAAAGTACTGATCTTTTAAAACTAGAATTTCAAAATAATGAACCATGCTTTCTTTTAAAAATATTTTTCCCCCACTTGATATATTTGCCAGAATTAAAGAAATGCCCCCAAATTGGCCAAGTTTTAAAGCCCTGAATCTTAGTTTCTTAATATCTGGTGAGAAGGTCCTGGATGACATGGAAATATGTCTTCCTCTTGTGTCTGTCCCACTTCAGGCCTTTGTCATCTCCTTGCACTCTGACTATGGCTGTCTCAGGCCACCTTCTGTTCATGTCACCTGCTCTCCCAGATCATGTGGACGTGTGGTCTGTGGTGGGCTCAGCCCTCAGTAGCTCTTAGGCCCACACAGACAGGTCCAGACCTTCTGCCTGGTCTTCACGCCATCTTCCAACTGCTCTTCTGCTCCCTTAGCCTCCTCTCCCCATATAACCAGGGCTGCATTGCAGCTTATTTACCAACTTGTGCCATGCTTTTGTATTCCCATTCCTTAGGTGAAACTCTAGGACATATACACTTACGAATAAGTGTCATTTCTGTGCCAGAATGAAGACGTTCTTGATCTTAATTCTTTAGTTCTTTGAACTTGATATAATTCTCCATTTTATTTCTGAATTGAGGCTAATACATGGTTATTGTGAAAACTAGTGATAAATGGTGACTAAAATAGTTCTTTTTTTGTCCTGTCAGCCCTTATTCACCTGTTTATGGCTCTCTTGGAGCACAACAACAACATCTTATGCTCTAGTTGCTTGTAAACTTTTTGTGGCCCACAACAGACTAAATTCCTAGAGTGCAGCAACACTCTCTTCTTCATCTCTACATTACCCTTCACGTAGAACAAATGAAATACTTGGTAAGTGGGATAAATTTAAAAAATGGCTCTTTAGCTTTTTTGCCCCGAAATAGCTATATATAAAGAAATTATTGTTCAGGGATATTAATAGGTGGGTATTACAGCATTTATACCATGTCAGGCGACATTACCACGTGCCTGTTATCTTACCTAACCTGTCACTTAGTTTCAGCAAAGGACTAGGTTTTGGAATCACTCAGACCTAGGTTCGTACCCCACCTCTGCCTATTTTTTTGCCCTTAGATAATCTTAGATAATTATTTAAAACTTAGCTCTCCTGGTGTGGTGGTGCATACCTCTAGTCCCAGCCACTGGGCAGGCTAAGACAGGAAAATCTGTTTATTCTAGGAGTTCAAGGCTAGCCTGGACAACATAGCAAGACCCTAAATCTAAAAATAAATAAGTAAAAAGAACGTACCTCAAGAGAGTTGTTGAGGATTGTAAGTAAAACATTTTGCAATTTGTTGTAAAGATTAAATTTAAGAAAATTTAATCAGGGCCTAGGTATAGCTCAGCGGTAGAACACTTGGCTAGCAATCTCGAGGCCCTGTGTTTGGTCTCCAGCAGTACAAAGCAAAAAGAAACCCTAATCATTTTTTTTTTAACCAAGAACATGTATTGGTACAATGTACATATAATGGTTACATTCATCACATTTATTTTGTACCTGTACATGATGCATCTTGATTCTCCCCCCTCTTCCCCGCTCCTCCCCTCTATTCCCTTCATCCTTGTTTACAGCAGGTACATTCACATTTCTCCATGATTTCCCTTTCCTTTTTCTATCACTTTTTTCCCTTCCCGCTTCTCCCCTACTCTCCATCCAATGCTCCTCTCCTTAGAATATTATCTTCCTTTTAGATTATATCTGTTACACCTCTTCGTTCTTTTTTACATCCATGGTTTCTCATATCAGAGAAACAATTCGATGTGTACTCATAAGTGTCCGATTTATTTCACTTAATAGTATGTTCTCAAGGAACATCTATTTACATACAAATGACTCTAGTTTATCTTTTTTATGGCAGTGTAGTACTCCATTGTGTAGAAAAGCCACATTTTCTTTAGCCATTCATTGGTTGTTGGGTATTTAGACTGTTTCCAGGACTTAGCTATTACAAATTGTGTTGCTATAAACATGGTTGTGCATACATCCCTGTGGTATGATTCCAGTTCTTCTGGGAAGATCCCCAGTAGGGGGATAGCTGGATCAAATGGAACCTCTAGTTCTAGTTGTTTGAGGAATCTCTATATTGATTTCCATAGTGGCTGGACCAGTCTACATTCCCACCAACAACAGAGGAGGGTTCCTTTTACCCCACAGCCCCGCCAGTATTTGTTACTGGTTGATTTTTTCATAAACGTGGTTCTTTCTGGAGTGAGATGGAATCTTAATGTTGTTTTGATTTGCATCTCTTGAATGACCAATGATGTTGAACACTTTTTCATATATTTATTTGCCTTTTTAATTTCTTCATCTGAGAAATGTTTATTCATTTCAGATGCCCATTTTTGGATTGGGTCTTTGAATTTGGAAGGTTTAATTTTTTTGAGTTCTTTGTATATTCTAGATGTTAGACCTTTGTCTGATGGATAGCTAGTAAAAATTTTTTCCCACTTCGTGGGTTTTCGCCCTGCTCTATCTGTGATTTCTTTTGCTGCACAAAAGCTTTTTAATAGCATGTGGTCCCAAGCACTGATTCTTTGTGTTATTTCCTGTGCTGTTTGGGTTCTGTTCATAAATTTTTTCCCTACCTCTATGTCTTCGAGGGTTCTTCCTATTTTATTCTTCAGTAGATTTAGTGTTTCTGTTTTAATGTTTAGATCTTTGATCCACTTTGACTTTAGTTTAGTACATGGTGAGAGACTTGGATCTAGTTTTAGTTTTCAGTATGTGGCAAGCCAATTTTTCCAGCACCATTTGTTAAAGAGGCTGTCTTTCTTCCAGTGTCATTCTCTTGATAGAAGTTAACTTGGCATTTTATCCAGGTGTTTGCTGTGAATAGACTTACTATGTCGCTGGCTTTCCCAGTTGCCAGAGATGTTATCACAATACATTTGCCAGTTGAAAAAGAACCACAGTTATATTCTAAGCATCCCAAATCTCAGAATAGTTTCCCTTATTACTTTGTACCTTTGAGGGGGTGGGGAGTCCTGGGGATCATGCTCAGGGCCTTGCACTTGCTAGGCAAGCACTCCATCACTGAGCTAAGTCCCCAACCCCATTTTGCACTTTTTTTTTTTCTTTCTTGGTACAAGTCAGCCACCACTTACTGGGTTCCTACTCTGAGCAGGGTTTGGGAAGTAGATTCAGAGCTGATCAGAAGGTTTAGTTTCTGTCCTCAAAGAATTTTCAGGCTGAACTGTGAGCACTCATGGCTGTATATGGGAGGTTAAACTGTGGTACGTGCTTCCCAGGAACTGCCACTTTCACCATTCAGAAGAAAGTGGGTGGAGCAAGATCGGCAGTAAGGAAAGCTGCACAGTCTCCAGTTACCTTCCAGAACGGTAAGTGACAAAGAATAGAAAGTTCTTAGAATTAATGCTGAGTTTTAAATAATTATAGATCACTCTTAGAGATGTCAAATAGAGGTTTGAGAATGAAGAGTGTGGTGTTTTTGTGTGGTATAGTGCTTCAGAGAAGAGGCTTTGGAGTTAGCTTATCTACAGTTCCACTTCACTGCTGATTCTGTAACCTTGGGCAAATTTCTGACCCCATTTAAGTCAGCCTCAGTTTTCTCACCTACAGGATGCAGACTATCAGAGTTAGGATGTGCAAAATAACCTTGGTATGTTTGCAGAACTACAGTGTTATCCCCATCTTGCAGCTGAGGACACCAACGCTTAGAGAAGACACTTTCACATCTCCTTACAATAGTAAAAATAGTAGCGAACAGTTACACAACACTTGCTTCATGCCAGTGATGGCGAACCTTTTAGAGCTTTCAGTGATACAGCCTGCTGTGGCATGTGGGTTCACCACCACTGCTGTATGCCAAGCATTGTGTTAACACCTGCTGTTTGTTATCTTAATTCTCATCTTAATCTAATGAGGTAATGGCTATATTTGTGTGTGTGTGTGTGTGTGTGTTTTGCTGGGGAGTGAACTCAGGGTCTTCATACTGAGCTACATCTGCAGGCCTTTAAAAATGTTTTGAGACAGTGTCTCATGAAATCACTAAGTTGCCCATGCTGGGCTTGAACTTGGAGTCCTCCTGCCTCAGCTTCCTACAATGCTGGGATTATAGGCATGCATCACCATACCCAACTTAATGGCTGTATTTTCTAAAAGTTCTGTTTATGGTTCTATTTTCATTCTTTTCCATGTGTATACATTAAAACCTTAGCTTCTAGTCATTAGGATCAATGAGTTCTAGTAGCATCACTTCCTATGCTTTTAATTTTATATATATATATATATATATATATATTTTTTTTTTTTTTTTTTTTTTTTTTTGTGGTGCCGGGGATCGAACTCAGGCCCTTGTGCTTACAAGGCAAGCACTTTAATCACTGAGCTAAATCCCCAGCCCCTCAGATTCTTATTTTTTAAAAGGAAATACCAAGCACTGTCTAGTTCAACAGATAAAATGCCTCCAGTGTTATCCCTAAGAATATGTTGCCAACTATATGTTCATTTATACCTTATTGTTCGTGAATGCTCCAGAGATCCAGGGTTTGGTGTTCTTGATGTATGTTATGATCTACTATGAGGCCTTGCTCATAGAAAGCCCTAGTATTTGCTTAATTATCCAGGGATAGCTTGCTTCTCAGAGTGAGAAATTTGGTATGAGTCCAGGTTTCTGGCTTGAGTGAACTTCCCAAGCATGGAAAAAGAATTTGACATACAGATAAGTGAGGCATATAGGACTCCAATTAGCCATGATCAAAAAAAATCTACACCAAGGCATATAACAGCCATGATTCTAGATATTAAACACAAGAACAGAGTATTAAAAGCTGTTAGTGGAAAGAAACAAATCACCTATAAAGGAAAGCCCATCAGAATTACATCAGACTTCTCAACACAAACCCTTAAGTCAAGAAGAGCTTGGAGTGAAGTATTTCAAGTCCTAAAAGAAAACAGCCTCTAATCCAGATTGATGTAACCTGCAAAACTACCTTTTACAATTGATGGAGAAATAAGATACTTCCATGACCAAGAACACCTGCAGAAATTAATGACCACCAAGCCAGCACTCCAAAATGTTCCAAAGGATGTTCTAGAAAGAGACAACAAGGACTACAACTTCACAAACCCCAAAAGAATCCACCAGACAAGGCAGGCAGAGGGGAAAGAAAGAGAACCAGTTCAACAGAGGGGAAAGAAAGAGAACCAACAACAACAGGAAAATAACATGACAAGGATAAGTCATTACACATCAGTTATAACCATTAAGGTGAATGGTCTCAATTCACCAATCAAAAGAAACTGCCTGGCAGAATGGGTCAAGAAACAAGATCCAACACTATACTTCACACAAGAAACAATTTCAACTCAGAAAGAAATTCATAGACTGAAAGTCAAAGCCTAGAAAACAGTACTCCATGCAACAGGAACCTGGAAAAAAGCAGAGGTAACTATTCTACTTGCAGAATAGATTCCAAGCCAAGACTGATCAAGAGAGACAAGGTCATTACACACTTGTTAAGAGAACAAGAGGAAGAGATAACAATCGCAAACATATATGCACCAAATACAAGAATGCCCAACTATATAAAACAAATATTAATGGACATGAAAAATAAAATAAGCACTAATAATGTTGTAATATAGTTGTAATGGGGACCTCAATACCCCATTGTGACAAATAGATCAACTACACAAAAAATTAACAAATATCAGAACTGAACCAAGCTTTTGAACAAATAGACTCAGTACATGCATACAGAGTATGCCACCTCACAACTTCAGAATATATATTCTCAGCTGCACCTGGGATGTTCTCCAAAATAAATCACATAGTACCTCATAGAACATGCTTAAGTATATGCAAAGGAATTGAAATTAGCCCATGCATATTATCAGACCATACAATGAAATTAGAAATAAATGGCAAAAGAAACCACAAAAACTGCATAAACACATGAAAATTAAATAACGCTCTCTTGAACAATCAGTGGGTTACAGATGAAATTAAAGAAGAAATTAGACAGTTTCTACAATTAAATGATAATGCCAATACAATGTGCCAGAACTTACGGAACACAGTGAAAGCAGTCCTATGAGGGAAATTTATAGCAGTGAATTCCCGTACCAGAAAAACAGAGCAAGTTCAAACAATCTAATGTTGAACCTCAGGCTTCTAGGAAAAGAGCATATCAAGCCCAAAGCTTGTACAAGGCAGGAAATAATAAAGATCAGAGAAGAAATTAATGCCGTTGAGACTAAGAAAACAATACAAAGAATCAATCAATCGGAGAGTTTTTTTATTTGAAAGATTAAGTTGACAAACCCTCAGCCAACTTTATCAAAAAAAGGAAAGAAAAGACTCAAATCCATGCAATTAAGAATGAAAAGAGTGAAATCACCAGGGGTGGTGGTGCATGCCTGTAATCCCAGCACACTAGAGGTAGACGCAGGAGGATTGCTGTGAGTTTGAGGCCAGCCTAGGCTTTGCATAGTGAACTCAAGGCCAGCCTGAAGTACATCACAAGACCCTGTCTCAAAAAACTAAAAAAAGAAAGAAAAGGGTGAAATTACAACAGATCCTGCGGAAACAACAGATCCAAAAGATCATCAGTACCTTTGCCTAGCATGTACAAGGCCTTGAGTTTGATCCCCAACACCTCCTCCCCCAAAAAATCAATGCTTACTTCAAAAACCTGTATTCTAATAAGATGGAAAACACAGAAGAAATGGACAGATTCCTAGATACATGTGAATTACCAAAGCTGAAATGAGGAGATATAAAAATTCTAAATAACCCAATATCAGTCGGTGAAATTGAAGATGTAATTAAAAACCTACCAACAAAAAAAAAGCCCAGGTCCTGATGAATTCTACAAGAAATTTAGAGAAAATCTAATGCCACTACTCCTCAGACTGTCTAATGAAATTGAAAGAGAAGCAGTACTCCCAAACTCAGTCCTAGAATGAGTTACCAAGCATTACCAAAACCAGAGAAGCATCCAACCACAAAAACAAAACAAAACAAAAAAACTACAGGCCAACACAGATGCAAAACTCCTCAGATACTGGCAAACAGTGCAGCAAATCATCAAGAATATTATACCCCATGACAAGTAAGATTCATCCCATGACCAAGTAGCAATGCAGGGATGGTTTAATATACACAAATCAATAAATGTAATACACCATATTAACAGAATCGAAGACACAAACAACATGCTCATCTCAATAGATGCAGAAAAAGCATTTGATGAAGTCCAACACCCATTCATGATAAAAACCCTACAGAAAATTGGAACAGATGGTCTTTATCACAATGTGATAAAGGCCATCTGTGACAAACCAAGAGCCATTCTCATAATAAATGGTCAAACTTTGAAAGCTTTCAGTCTAAAATTAGGAAGAAGACAAAGGATGTCCACTATCACCACTCTTAATATAGTTCTGGAAACATTAGCTAGAGCAATTAGACAAGAGAAAAAAATAAAAAGAATAAGGATAGGAAAGCAAGAAGTTAATTATTTGCAGGTAACATGATACTCTACATAGAAGATCCCAAAAACTCCACCAAAAGACTTCTAGATTTAATAACTAAATTCAGTAGTGTGACTGGATACAGAGTCGGCACTCAAAAATCAGTAGCATTCCTGTACACAAATAACAAACTCACTGAGAGTGAAACTGGGGAACCCGCACCTTTCACAATGGCACCACCCCAAAAAAAGAAATACTTAGGAATCAATCTAAGAGAGAAAATAAAAGACCTTTACATTGAAAACTACAGTACTCTGCAAATGGAGATCAAAGAGGATATCAGAAAATGGAAAGATATCTCTTGTTCTTGGGTAGGAAGAACCAATATAGTGAAAATGGCCATACTTCCAAAATTGTTATATAGATTTAATGCAATCCTGGCCAAAATACTAATAGCATACCTCACAGAATTAAAGAAAACAATACTAAACCTCATTTGGAACCAGAAGAGACCTAGAATATTGGGCAGTAAAGGAAAATTGGGCAGCAAAGTCAAGGCATCACAATCCCTGACTTGAAAGTATACTACAAAGCTACTGTGATAAAAAAACAGCATGATACTGGCAAAAAACAAAACAAAACAAAACAAACAAACAGACCCAAAGATCAGTGGAACAGATTAGAAGATGCAGAAACAACCCCAGACACACTCAGCTACCTTATCTTTAACAAAGGGGCCAAACATCCTCACTGGAAGAAAGATAACCTCTTTAATAAATGGTGCTGGATTCTTTTTTTGTTTTTTGCAGGGGGTGGGTGGTGCTGGGGATCAGACTCAGGGCCTTGCACTTGCTATGCATGTGCTTTACCACTAGAGCCAAATCCCCAACCCCATAAATGGTGCTGGAAAAACTGGCTTTCCAAATGCTGAAGATGAGACCTAGACTCATATCTCTCACTGTGTACTAAACTAAAATTGAAATGGATCAAAGATCTAAATATTAAAACAGAAACACTAAATCCACTGAAAGATACAACTCTTGAAGACACAGGTGTAGGCAAAGACTTTATGAACAAAACCTTAGTCACACAGGAAATATTACAAAGAATCAACAACTAGGATCTCATCTTATTAAAAAGCTTGTTGAGGGCTGAGGATTTAGCTCAGTAGTTAGAGTGCTTGCCTCACAAGCACAAGTCCCTGAGTTCGATCCCCAGTACCAAAAAAAACAAACAAAACTAAAAAGCTTATTGGGGCCTGGGGATTTGGCTCAGTGGTAGAGCACTTGCTAAGCCCTGATTCCAATTCCCAGCACTGCCCCCCGCCCCACAAAAAAGGCTTTTGCAGAGCCAAAGAAACCACTAACAGAATAAAGAGACAACACACAGAGTGGGGAAAAAATTTTGCCAGCTGTTCCTCAGATAAAGGACTAATACCTAGAATATATAAAGAACTTAAAAAAATCAGACACCCAAATTTAAAGACCCAAACCAAAAATAGGCATCTGAAATGAATAGACACTTCTCAGATGAAGAAGTAGAAACAGCAAATAAATACCTGAAAAACTATTCAATATCACTAGTCATTTGAGAGATGCAAATTAAAACAACACTGAGATTCCATCTCATTCCAGAAAGAATGGCTATTATCAAGAAATCAATCAATAACAAATGCTGGTGAGGCTGTGGGGAAAAAGGAACCTTTCTCCACCATTGGTGGGAGTATAGACTGGTGCAACCACTGTAGAAATCAGCGTGGACATTCCTGAGAAAACTAGGACTAGAGGTTCCATTTGACCCAGCTATTCGCCTTCTTGGTATCTTCCTAAAAGACTCAAAAGCATGATACTACAGCAATATATGTACACCCATTTTTGTAGCAGCTCAGTTTGTAATAGCCAAATTTTGGAAACAGCCCAAATACCCATCAACTGATGAATGGATAAAGGTGTGGTTTTTTTAATATGTGGAGTACTACTCTACCATACAGTAGGATAAACTTGAGACATTTCTAGGTAAATGGATATACCTTGAAACCATACTCTTAAGTGAAATAAATCAGACACACATGTTTAAATACTGCATTGTTTCCCTGGTGTGAGAAACCGAAAAGGTAAATAAGGACCAAAATGTATAATATATATTGGGAAAGGGAAGAAAATGTTCAAATGAGAAGGGAAACAAGGGAGGGGGAAGGGAAGGAAGGGAAAAGAAAAAGAAGGAAAAAAATGGAAACAAAGCTTTTGTAAATAAGGGGAAGGGAGTTGAAGAGAGGGGAGGGAATTGGGAAAAAAAAGAAGCAAGGTATATCATGTACAGGTACAAATTCCCTATTAATGAACATTATTATGTGTATCTAAAATATACCAATAAAATTAATTTTGAAAAAAATAAATGAGTTGTATGTAGTATAGTACACATGTAGCAGAAGCCACCATGAGTGCACACTGATGTTCCTGCATTGTAAGTCTGAATGGTGGGTTGAAAGTCTGAATAGTCATTAAACAGGTAGGTCATTAAACAAGGAATATGTGTACTACGTAAAGAGTGTCTGCTTTGGCTTTGACAGTAACAAATGCATTATTGAATCCGTCAACCTCAGTATCTGTTTTGTTCTTCCCTTTGAAAGGCTCTAATGCTCCAGGCTATAGTCTGCAGCATGAAAAAAACCACAGGTATGGCGGGCCTGCAGGTCCAAGGAAGGAGGTGTGTATCGAATATGAGAGAGAGGAGATGGTGGTGAGCCCCTGGTCCTTACCTGAAGAAATCCACAAGATTCTCCATGAGAGTCACAGTTCTCTTCTACAGGTAAAATTGTTCCAGACTTCAGTTTGTCTGATGATTGCTCTGTGCTCTTCATTGCTTGTTTTGGTGTTTTGATTTTTTGTAACATGCAGAAATACTGAATGATTGAGATAGTGATTCAAAGCATCCATCCTTTTGGCTTAGTACTTCAGCATTTACTTTTCACAATTCTTCTTGGCTTTGTATCTTAAATAAAAACCAACAGAAATAAGAGAACAGATCATTGTACCACAGCTGTCAAAGTCCATCCTGACCACCCTTAAGATACAGTACCTGCATCTGTGTCAGGTGACGCTCTGCTCACTCTCAACTGGGATGTGCTAGGGCCCACAGCCCGGGTTCCCTTCATATTTCCTTCAGCCCTCCAATGGCTGAGCAACCCTGGGACCACAACTGATGATCTTCTCAATTCCATAGGACTTGTCATCACCTGAAGAAGAAGCACCTGAGCCTCCTTTGGGGGTGGGTGGCACAGACTGCATGTCTGAGAGCACCGGCAGTATCCTCAGCAAGCTTGACTGGAATGCCATTGAAGACATGGTGGCCGGTGTGGAGGACAAAAGCCTGTCTGTCCCGTGGGCCCTCAACCTGTAAGATCTAGCTATCAACCTGTTTCCAGGCACCAGCCAGCACTTCATTAATGTGGTTCTGGACGACTTGACTTGAAAGGAGCAATGTGAATTTCAATGTGAATTTACCACCTGCAGATTAGCCATTTCAGAAGGGACAATAAACATTTCTCAGTAATTTTGTATTCATGGTAAAAGGCTTGTTTAACTATAGATGTATTATGTTTTTGCATGTGAACTGTCTTTGGCATAATTTTTTTTTCTTTTAGACAGAGTCTCCCTGTGTAGTTCAAGCTGGCCTTGAACTCACTGTGTAGCCCAGGCTGGTCTTGAATTCGTGGTGATCCTCCCGCTTCAGCCTCCCAAGTGCTGGTTTTACAGGTGTGCACCACCACACCTAGCACTATCTTTGGCATATTTTTAAAAATGAATACCTTTCAAGCCAAATTTGCTTAATATTTAAACTACTTTTAATAAAAATCTTACTATCTTGCCTCCTCCTTTACTACCCCGTTTTGAGAAACAGGCTTTTATGCTGAACCTGATAGGAAAAAAATTGTCCTTTAATTGAGAAGAAAATCACAATCTCATCTGAGAAACTCAATAATGAACTCTATTTTAAAATATATCCTTAAATTCACTTGTGCAGGGATTGTGAAAAAAAGTCAGCCGCTTTATACTAATCCTGAATAAGCCAAGTTTCATGTAGGCCAGAAGATCTTCCATCTTCTAACCTTTAACCTGGCAGCATTTGGGGGAAAATAAAATGGGGATGGATACATTGGGTGGGAAAGAGAAAATATGATTTCTGATTCTAAAAGGTTTGTCTTCACTTGGTAAAAACCACAACACAAAGGCTTGTTAGTTTCTGGGATGCACTCAAACAAAACAGAGCTTTGTAGGTAATTTTTATGGGAACTGACTAAAAACCAGGAGCCTTCAACCACTCCCCAGTTTCTGGTATAGCATCAAAGAGTCCTACTATCTTAAAAGGCTATTTAATTATTTCTCCTTTTCCAACTCTGTCTTAAGCCAGATTTTCTCCCTGTCCTGCCATCAAAACAATATATTGCAGAAGTGGAAATTTAGCTGCTAACATTAAAAGTGATTAAACCAAACGTTAAAGAGATTTGCCAAGCTATAAAACCATGCCATTCTTCTCAATTTGGGGGCGGGGGGACAGTTATAAAAAGGTCATGTATGTTAGCTAACACTAAAGGGGCTATTTATTTATTTGGGTGCTGGGGATCGAACTCAGGGCCTTGTGCTTGCAAGGCAAGTACTCTAACCACTGAGCTAAATCCCCAGCCCCTAAGTGGGCTCTTTATAACTGTTTAAAGTAATACTTAAATTTTTTCTCAGTTTTAATTTCTGACCTAATAACTACTGACAGGTGTAGCCACATAAATAAAAAGCTCTTTAGGGTTTTCAAAGAGAACAAAATTTGAGAATGGCTGTTTTAGGGCTAACAGTATGAAATGAACCCTTAGCACAGCACTCTACTTAGGGTCAGTATCCTATCACTTTTTATTCCACATCTCACTTTGTGTACTTCCCATTTCAGTCACTATAATTGCACTAGTTTTGTAACAGAATAATTCTTTTACTTGCTCACTCCAGTTCTACTTTAAGTATTCAATTGTCTTTCAAGGACTTATCCTTTCTAGTGTTTTTTTCATTTCTTCTTATAGATCTACATTTTTAGTATTTCTCTACAGCCTGAAGAACATTAACTTTTTTTCTCCTCCTTCTGGTAGTGTAGGGATTGAACCCAGAGTCCCACATATTCCAGCTCAGTGCTGTACTACTGAGCTAAAAACCCAGCTCGGTATTTCTTGTAGTGCATATCATCTGGCAGTTAATTCTATAATGTTTCAGTGAGCCAAGTATATGTATCGATTTAGAGACAGGGTCTTGCTATGTAGTTCAGGCCAACTTTGAGCACAATGCGTAGCCCAGGCTGGCCTGGCACTAGTGATCTTCCTGCCTCAGCCTCCTGAGTGCTGGGATTACAGGCATGTACCACCACACCTGGCTGTAATTCTGTGTTTAAGGTGTATAACATGATATTTGATGTATAGTAAAGTAATTGGTGAAGGGAATAGTTCAACAGGAGGAGATCACAATTACACAAATATATATGCATAGAACACCAGTACACCCAACTTAATAAAAGACACCACTGGAAATTAAAGATCCACACAAGTCTAGTGGGGGATCTCAATCCCCACTGTTACAATAAATGAACTAGACAAAATATCAACAAAGAAATATCTGAGATGAACCATCCTTTGAACAGATGACTTAGTAGGTATCTACAGAGTGTTCCAGCCAACAACAGAATACATTCTTTTCAGGAGCCTATGTAATTTTCTCCAAATAGACCATATGCTAGCCCAAAACACTTGCTTAAGTAAATAGAAAAGAATCAAACATCCCGTGCGTATTTACGGATTGTGCACTGACTAGAAATCAATGGCAAAATAAACTACAGAAATTATATAAATAGATGGAAATTAAACAATACACTTTTGAATAATCAATGGGTCACAGAAAAAATCTCGCATCAAATTAGATACTAGAATCAAATGACAAGGCCGGTATCACCAGAACCTATGCAACACAATGAAAGCAGTCTTAAAAGGGAAATTTATAGCTATTAATATCTCTGTCATAAAAAGCAGAAAAAGTACAAGTGAATAACCTAATGGTGCACTCCAAGATCCTAGAAAAGCAAGAACAGCCCAAGTCTAACCCAAATACTAAGAAGAAAATTATAAAGATCAGAATATGAATTAGTAAAATTGAGAGAAACAAAAAGAGTCAAAGAGCTGGTTCTTTGAAATAAAAAATAGATAAAGCCTTAGATAATCTTATTTTTAAAAAAAACAAAACCCAAATGAATGCAATTAGGGCCGGGGATTTAGATCAGTGGTAAAAGTGTATGCCCTGCAAGCAAAAGGCCCTGAGTTCGATCCCCGGCACCAAAAAAATAAAAAAGGTGAAATCACAATGGATACCACCAAAATTCACAAGATTATTAATAACTGCTTCAAAGATCTGTATGCAATAAATTGGACAATCTAGATATAAAAGGCCCCATCAATCCAATAACAGGCAATGAAATTGAGGCAGTAATCAAAAACCTAGCAACTAAGAAAACCTCAGGACATGATGGATTCTCTGCTGAATTCTACAAGAACGTCAGGGAAGATCCAAAGCCCATACAGTGGTACCTTGGTTCACGCACTTAATTCGTTCCATGATTCTGGAAAAGATGGCCATGGTCATGTTCATTACCCAATGCAGAGTTTGCAAACAGAGACAGAATTTTGCTAAAGGCTTCTGTTTGCGAACCAAAGTGTTTGCAAACCGATGTATCACTGTATTCCTCAAACTTTTAATGAAATAGAAAGGGAAGGAGTACTCACAACAAAAATTTCCTGGAAGCTAGCAAAACCAAACAAGGTTTTGATTCTAAAACCAGACAAGGATCCAATCAAAAAAGTACAGGCCAATCTCTTTAATGAACACAGACATAAACTCCCCAACAAGATCCTCGCAAACAGAATGTAACAAATTATCAAAAAGACCAAGTTGGCTTCATCCTAGAGATGTAAAAATGGCTTAACATATGGAAATAAGTAAATACACCATATAAATAGAAGCAAGGACAAAAATCATGTTGTAACTTGTACTTGTCCTGTATTAAATCTGCCTTCTTGCAAACCATTGACTGTAGAAAAGTAACTAACACAACATGATACTTTACATAGAAGGTCCAAAAATTCCACTGTAAGACTTCTACAATTAGTAATCAAATTCAGCAGTGTAGCAGTATACAAAATCAACAGCGAAAAAATCAATAGCATTTCGTTTACAACATGTTTAACTCACTGAGAAAGAATTTAGGAAAAAAGTACCATTTTCAATTGCATCAAGAAATCCCAATCCAAATACCAAGAGCTCTCCTTGAAAAAGTAGAGAATTAAAATTCATTTGGAACTAGAAGAGACCTAGAATAGCAAGAACAGTCCTGGGCAAAGCAAAGTAGGAGGCATCGCAATCCTGAATTTGCCATTACATTACAAAGTTACAGTGATTTTAAAAAAACCAGCATGATTCAAAAAGAGACATATGAATCAATGGAACAGAAGAGAGGATGTGCTGGGCATCATGGTGGCACACACCTGTAATCCCATCACTGAGGAGGCTGAGGCAGGAGGATTGCTGTAAGTTCAAGGCCAGCCTGGGCTACATAGTGAGTTCAAGGCCAGCCTGAACTACATAGTGAGACTGTCTTAAAAAAGAGAGAGAGAGAGAGAGAATGGACGGAGAAACAACATCAGACACATTCAGCTATCTGATCTTTGAAAAGGGTCAAAAAACACACACTAAGGAATGATAGCCTGTTTAACAAATGGTGCTAGAAAAATTGCCTATCCACACACAGAAGACTGAATTTAGACCCTATTTGTCACCATGTACTAAACTAAAATCAAAATGCCTCAAAAACCTAACTGTTAAAACAGAACCACTTAATCTGCTGGGAGATAAAACTCTTGAAGACAGAGCCATAGGTAACAACTTTTTGAACAGAACTTCAGTTGCACAAGAAATAACATCTATTTACGCTCCTGTATTATATTGGGAAAGGGAAGAAAATGTCCAAATGGGAAAGGGAACAAGGGAGGGGGAATGGAACAGAGCACAAGAGAAATAAGAAATAGAAAAAATGGAAACAAAGCTTTTGTAAATAGGGAGGGAGAAGGGGGTTAGGGGAGGGGAGAGGAATGGGAAAAAAAGAAGCAACAAGATATGTACAGGTACCAATCCAATATGATGAATGTTATCACTATGTACATCTATAATGTACCATTAAAATAAAAATTTTAAAAAAGAAAAATAACATCTATAATCAACAGATGAGATTATATCAAATTAAAAAGCTTCTGCACAGCAAAGGAAACAACAGATTGAAGAGACAACCTATAGAATGGGAAAAAAAAATTTGCCAGGTTATCTTCAGAGGACTTATATCTAGAATATATAAACAACTAAAAAAATTAGGCCTCCTAAAATAAAATACCTAATCAAAAAATGGGCAACTGAAATGAACAGACACATCTTTGAAGTACAAATGGCCAATAAACATGTGAAAAAATGTTCATCTCTAGCCATTAGAGAAACAAAAAACAACACTGAGTTTCCATCTTACTCTAGAGAGAATGGCCATTATGAATAAACCAAGTAAGAACTATGCTGTTGAGGCTGTGGGGAAAAAGGAACCCTTCTACATTGTTGGGAATGTAAATTAGTTCAACCACTATGGAAATCAGTATGTAGATTACTAAAAAAAAACAAAAAATAGAAATTCCATTTGGCCCAGTAATTCCCCTTCTAGGTATTGCCCCAAGAGTTAAATACATCATTTTTTAAAAATACATCATATTATAGTGATACATGTTTTCTTATGTTTATAGCAGCCAAACTCATAATAGCTAAATTACAGGACATCAGAAAATGCAAAGATATCCTCGGTTTTGAACCAATATTGTCAAAATTGCTATACTCCCAAAACTGATAACTTTAATGCAATCCCAATCCAAATATCAACAGCATTCTTCACAGAACTAGAGAAAACTGAAATTCATTTGGAACCAGAGGGACCTAGAATAGCAAAAGCAATCCTGAGCAACAGGAGCAAAGTAGGAGCAGCCATCACAATCTTGTTTCCTATTATGTTACAAAGCTACAGTGATAAAATCAGCATAGTCCTGGCACAAAAACAGTCATGTACATCAGTGTAACAGAAGAGAAGAAGCCGCCTTTCTGTCCATCACCAGATAAGTGGATGAAGAAAGTGTCTTTATATACAGTGGAGTGTTACTGTGCCATAAAGAAGGATAAATTTGAGTAATTTGCAGGAAAAGGAATACTCCTTGAGAGCATAATGGTAAGAGAAATAAATCCAGACACACAAGCTTAAATATTGCATGGTATCTATTATATGAGAAATTCAAAGTATGCATAAGTTAAAGAGCAAAATAAAAGATAGTTAGTAGGAAACAGTACAGTGGAAGGGGTGAAGTGATTGAGGGGGGAGGAGAAGAAAATAATAATTATGATGTGTTACGTACATGTACTAACTCCCCATGACGAAAGTAATCATTATGTACTGAAAACATACACTAAAGAAAAAAGAAAAAAGAAAAAATAGAGTGGAAATAAATTTGAAAGAAGAAAGGCTTATTTTAGCTCACAGTTTGCAGAGGTTTCAGTCTATAGGTAGCTGGCTCCAAGGCAGGGCAGCATGTTAGAGGGGCCTGGCAGAGGAGAAACAGTCCATGGCAGGGCAGGCAGCAAGCAGCAACAAGTGTTCCTTCTCTTTTATCTCATCCAGGCTACAGGACTATTGGAAGGTGGCACCCACACCCAGGTTGGGCCTTCCCATTTTCACACCCAGAGCTAAAATAAACCAATTAATGGACTAATCCCAGTATCACACACCAATGATCCAGCCACCTTCCATAAGCCCCACCTATGAGTGCATAAGGCTTTGGGGGGACATCTAGATATAAGTCATAACATATCCACTGGAGGAAAAATAGCCTCTTTAACAAATGGTGCTGGAAAAATTGCCTGTCCACAATTGCTTTGAGGGGACTTCTAGACAGAAGCCATAACAACGACCCAAAGAAACAGCTAAAGCGTTCAGATTGGTTGCTTCAATTTGAGAAGGAATGGAAGGGGAGAGATATTATTTGTAGGGTAAAATGGGGTAAGGACGGGAGAAAGCACTGTTTTTTACACCTAATTAGAAAAATTAAAAATTTGAGTTAAAAGTGCATAATTTTTATTTTGAAATTACTTGGAATTGTATAAAAGATAAGATTTTAAAAGTATAATTGACTGTTGCTTGTTTTGTGGACTCTACCAAGGCTTTTCTCCTTTCTGGATAATCTCATCTTTGATTCCTTTCCTCTCTTCAAGTCACGGTTGCTATTTGTAGGCTATTTTCTAGCCAAATCAAGGGGTACGTTATCTTTTATATGGACATATGGCCAGGAATTCTTGTCTCACTCACCTAATTATATTAAGGAAATTCACCACAGTTAAGATCCTAACCACAGCACCTTCTTTTACCTATTTTTCCCCTCATAACCTGAAAGCTCAATTGTCGTGTTCCTAAGTAATGAATCTCTGGGAGAAAAAAAATTAATTCCCATTCCTTAATAGTTCAACCAACAATATTTGGTATCTATTATGTCTGTTACATGTCAGGCTTTATCTGAGGACTGATTTTACTTGCAATATGAAGACTTTCTGATCGTCCCCAACCTTCCAGACTACTTCAGTGCTGCAGGATATGTACGCTCAGGATATCACACTATATACTCTCCTGCCTTCTAGTACTTTTTCTTTCAAGCATTTATTTCAGTTGTTCTTAAATAACTGTATAGTTGTGCATTTCATGGTAGTTTCCTGTCTCAATTACTAGAATGCAAACTTACTGCCAGTGGGTCCACAGCTTGTAGGTACGCAATAAATATTGCCAAATGATGGAATCTCCAAAAACTACCAAATGATCTCCAGCATGACCTCTTAGTAGAGCAGAAAGCAGCGAGCCAAAGTTTTAGCTCAAGAAAGGAGTACAAAACACAGTCTGTGATCCCTAGACCTCTTCAATGCCAAACTGTGTCTCTTTGCTTAACTTATTCCCAAGGCCACACTTTGCACGCAGAGCCACTCCCAGAAATTTCACATACCTCTTTCTCTGACTGCATCATCCCATTATTCCACTTCTGCTGTCCTCATTACAGTTGCTCTTCTATTTCACGGAGAACTCTGAAGTCATTTTTTTCTGAATTTCACTACGCTTCTTCCCATTGTTGGCACAATGATAAATTAACTTCTTGTTGGGAAGCTGAGCACCGCTGGAGAAAGACAACACAGTCATCTAATTCGCATCACCATAATTTTCTACATTGCAGCTAATAGTTAATAAGCACAATCCTGGGTGTATTATACCCTGTTCAACATCCTTCCAGATTTTTGAATGTGGCATATTAGGTCTTTCATTATCTGTTTCTTTCTCCAGCTTTACTTTGCAAAATTTCAGTACTTTTCCTGTCCTTCCAGTCTCAAGATTTTCATTCATTTCTCACTTCCAACTCCACTACAATCTGGTTTCTCCTTACCACCTTTCTGAAATTACTCACCTTAAGTTTTGATTCTACATACTTTTTTTTTTTTGGCAGCGTGTTGCTGTGTAGTTCAGGCTGGTTTTGAATTCACTATGTAGCCCAGGGTGGCCTCGAACCCGAGGCTATCCTCCTGCCTCAGCCTCCCAAGTCCTGGGATTACAGGCATGCACCACTATGCCTGGCAGATTCTACAACCTGAATGGCAGGTAACACACTGATCTTGATCTTATTACATTTTATACTTTCTATCTCTTTCTTGAACTTTTTTGGCTCTCACTTTCTGCATTCTTCCTATATTCTTCTAATGATTTCTTCTCTGTCTCTCCACAAACTCATCTTCTCCCATCACACCTTAAACACTGGTAGTCTCCAGGGCCCTCCTTTGGTTCTGTACTATCCTAACTCTACAGCTTACACGCTACTTAACTCCTAAATATCATCCTGTCCTGGGCCCCTGCTGTAAAAGTGTCATAGTAACATATATTCCTACCTTTGGACATCACCCGAGTGTCCTACAGTAATCACTTTTTTTTTTTTTTTCTTGTGGTGCCGGGGATAGAACTCAGAGCCTTGTGCTTGCAAGGCAAGCACTCTAATCACTGAGCTAAATCCCCAGCCCCAGTAATCACTTTCAACATATTTAAAATCTGATCACTTAAGCTACAGAAACCTGACAGCTCTCCTTGACAGTCGGTCTTCCTTTACCCCAGTCATGCAGTTGTCAAGTCCTGCTGTTTTTCTAAGTGCATCTGTAATCACTAATCCTCATCCCTGCAGCCATCATCACCCTCATTCCATCACCATCTCTGAGACTCTGTCTCAACATTCTCCTCTTAGTAACTTCATCTGTCCTCTACATTGCAGAGGTTTTCTTAATCCTTAATGGCCTTCAAATGCCTAGACAGTAAAATGATCAAATTACATTATCACTACATTATTTAAAGTCATTAAAGTGGCATACTTATCCCTTGCTTTTTGTAGCTTCATCTTTTGCTACTGTCCTACACGCACCCAGTATGCTGTTGCCACTTTCAGGCAGACTTCCATCCTCCAGTCTCCCCACTTAGTCAACACTCTGATGAACCAAAAATATAGATGCACACAAAAAAGTAGTTAAGGATTTCATTAAGTCCCACATGATATGCTAAGCGATTTTATTTACCAAAATACATTGTACATTTTCTTTCTGAAACACATGGCTTAAAACTAAGTCTTCTGACTTCAAAGAAGAGTGTTAACTCTTCACTACCAATAATGTAGAAAATAATTCAAATAAAACTACAATAAACACAGTAAAATATTGTATTTCCCACTCTCCATTTAGCAAATAGGATAGCAAGAATCACGAAATCTGGAAATATAAAAGCATATTTTTCAAATGGCATTAAATATCAACAAAATTTAATTCTTAAGTAGCTTAAATTTGGATCTTATCAGGAGACTTAGTAGACTTCTCTAGCTTTTTTTTTTTTTTTTTTTTTTTGAGACAGGGTCTCAATTCGTAGTCAGTCCAGGATGGCCTCAAACTCTCAGTGATCCTCCTGCCTCAGCATCCCAAGCGCTGGGATTACAGGCATGCACCACCACACCCAGCTGTTTAGTAGACTTCCTCGGATGAAATCTTCCTTATAAGAGCAACATAATATGGAGCCCAGGATTGCTCAAGTATAGTTCTAAATGGATATACAGTTTGTGGGGGTCAGTTCGCCTCTTTGAGCCTTGATTTCACCTTCTTAAAAAGAAGTGTTTGGATTAGAATAGGCTCTCTAATCTGTAGCCCATGGATTCTCAAGACATCTATGGAATTGGGATGGGGTAACCACAACTCCCTTGAAATTGTAGTCACAATTCTGGGTATGTATGTATTCTATTTGCTAAGGAGAGATTTCATAGCTTTCATTAGATTCTCAAAAGCGTTCATAAATTCCAAAATGGTTAAGAACATTTGTATTACAGTAAATAATTTCTCATATATCTATTGTATGACTTTAGAACTATTTTAAACTATGGAATATAGATTTTATCATAAATTAAGATCACAATAACTTTTTCTGTTCTTTGTTCCAAAATCAAAGTCTGATAAAGTTAAACCAAAATTACAACTTCAGACAAATTACAATTTAGACAGTCATTTCTTAGTGAAAAAAAGGCTAAAGGGTGGAGAAACTGTATTTGAAGAAATAACACAATTTTTTCATTTCAGTGGTTGAGACTAAGATTACAATGTCTGAGAAGTCACAAATGGTTCAGTGGTGAATGCCTGAAAGCCCAGCTACTTAGGCTGAGGGGAGATGATTGCAAATTCAAACCCAGCCTGGGCAATTTAATGAGACCCTCTCAAAAAATATAAAGCATGCCTGAAAGTCTGGGTTCAATCACCAGTACTGAGGTGGGGAAAGGATAAGAAAAAAAGAAAAACAATCACAAACTGTAGCTCATTTATTTCAAGCCATATCTAACAAAATTACTAACAAAGGAAGTCTGGTTATAGGGTACGCTCTGGCTTTTTCTTCTTAATCCCCTGCAATCCTGAGCCTTGAACCCCGGGCCTTATGCATAGCCCATGCTCTACCACTGAGCCACAATCCCAGCCTAACCCACATCTGCATTTTTATATCCTTGAATTCATCTCCATTGCCTGCCCGTTAGCTGCTAACTGACTCTATCACCATTGTGCTGAAATATGGACCTGTCTCATTTCATTATGTGTATAATGGCACCTCTGTTGTAGTTATGAAGGCTCAAACTTCAGCATGAATTTGGCAGACAGACCCCACATCTCCCAAACCTACAATAGATTCAGGTTAAGAAAAAGTGGTTAACAACTAAAAAATAATTGCAATTCCTCTATTTATAATCAACGATTTTCTTAGGCCCAATATATTGTTTCTACATTAAAAAAATCTGCAAGAAAAACAACAGAGGGAGAAACCTATAGAATAAGACCTAAGAAAAATAACAGTTATGAAAAAACTTGGGCCTTGTGTGAGGTTTTGTTGTGCTGGTCATGCTGGTCCCGAACTCCAGGGCTCAAATGATCCTCGGTCTCAGTCTCCTGAGTAGCTGGGACTCCAAGCAGGAACCATTATGCACAGCTAGAAAACTGAAAAAAAGAATCGAAGACTTACTGGATATTTGATATCAGAGGAATATTAATATTTAAAGGTAACATTTATAGATAAAATGATGCCTCGGATTTTTTTCAAAAAATACCAGGCAGTGTTTGGAGTACAGCTCAAAAATATGGTCAGAAATTCAAAACGACTGAAATAGAGTGATGGGTACGTGGGGGGGGGTTTCCTATATTATTAAACTAATTTTAAAAATTCTGATGAGGAAGGACTGTATACACACTATAACACTCTAAGTAGTGAAGCCATGTGTAACTGAGGTTTTAAAAAGGAAGGGTGGTTTAAGATGAGTCCACACACGGTGTCTTGCAAACTGCATGGGGTTTTTATCACCATCAGTCAAGATTAAACTGGGATTTGTTTAGTGAGTGATCTTCCTATCACACCATATAACATTCAATCGCTTCTGAGAAAAGAACACCAAAACAAGTGTGGTATTTAGAAAAAAAAACTTTTAAATAAAATTAGTAAAACCAATGTGTAACAAATGCTTCCTGTAACAAAAATTAGCTAGAGGGTTTTAAAATGATCAAGACAAACAGCAAAAGGTTCAAAGTGAGGTTTTGTTTTGTTTTGTTTTGAGAGGTACTAGGCATGCACTCCACCATTGAGCTAAGGGGCAACCTGATGAGTTTTATTTACTTGCAAAAGTAATTTTACTGCAATTTAAGATCCGTATCAGCAGTTCTGAAGAAGCAGCCCAACTGGACATTGGGGTAGGGAGGAAGGGATTCTGTGTGTGCGCAAATGGTAGGTGTGCATTTCCCTGGCTAAGTTTACTTCCTAATAAGAATATGCTAAATTTACTCGTTGACGGTGAAATATATATTAAACAAAAATCGTCTGGGGATTTAGTTCGGTGGCAGTGTGCTTGCTTAGCAAGCGCAAGGACCTGAGTTCGATCCCCAGCACCCAAAAAACAAAAATCAGCTTGACTGTCCTAAGACGATACGACTGTCAAAAATTGCCTGTGTGCATTAGTTACCACTAACAATTCAAATACTCAACATATCAGCAGAGAACGTTATTTTTCTCTAAAAGCTCAGTGTTCCTTGTATATTACTGAATTCTAGAAAATTCTACAGATCCCTAAATTTTCTGCCATTTTATCATGGGTATCTTTTTTTTTTTTTTTGGTGCTGGGGATCAAACTCGGGTCCTTGTGCTTTCAAGGCAAGCACTTTAATCACTGAGCTAAATCCCCAGCCTATCATGGGTATCTTTAATGTTTTTTGTTAAAAAAAAAACCAACCATATAATTTGAAATTGTTTAAAGTATCAACTCAAAATTTTGTATTAAAACTTAAAAGGTACTTGGTAACATTTGGGGAGAATGGTGCTGGAGATGAAATCTAGGGCCTTATCCAAGCCCAAGCCAAACATACACTCTACCAATAATCTACATCCCCAATCCTCCAAAATTTATACCAAATATATCTACATCCCCAATCCTCCAAAATTTATACCAAATATGTCTTCAAAACATGACTTTCTGCAGCTTAATCTACAGGAATTATGAACAAAGTAAGTTGGGATTTAACGTTGCAAATCCCCACTATACTAAAAAGCTTTGATTTTTGTATATGTGACTTTCAAGGCCTTAATTTTAATGTTAAGACCTAAACTATCCACCACTAAACTATGCCCCACAGCCCCTTTTACTTTCTTGATTTTGAGATGGGGTCTAAATTGCCCAGGAGGGACCTGAACTTGCAATCCTCCTGCCTCAGACTTCCAAAGTGCCTGGATTATAGGCTTGTACCACTCACTGTTCATAGCTTAAAATATTGTCTTTGAGAAATCCTCAATTTTTCTAAAACTTTGATTATATAAGAGTCACAACCTAATCATTCTATCAATATATTTGGGTTACATTAATATATGACACACTGGAGCTTAGGCTACACGAACAACTTCAAAATTTTCAGTCGTAAATGATTAACAAACAGTTGTTTATCTATGACCAACTCAGGGAACAGAAAACTTGCTACTGAGGATCTACTTCCTAAAGCTTAAATAGGATTCCTAAGCAGATACACATACAAGGATACTTTAGGAACTGGTTTGCTTTCAGTAAGGCTCCTCCACCTTATGGTCTGATGTTCAATTAGCTTAGAATAGTGAGAAAATTATGATTCCAGATTTACATCCCTTTTACGACACTGATTAGCAAAGTACTGAATCGTCTGAACCTGTCTTCCCCATCTACAAAATGGGGACAAAATATTTCATTAGTAGTTTTTCTGAGAATCAAATGACAGCATACATTGTCAGACGGATAGCATTCAATACTGGCTTTTTTACTCATATTTTTATTCTTTAGTACCCTATGGGCTAGACTTTTTTTTTAACTGATTATTTTTTCATAATTTACCTGAAATCCACTGTTAATATAAACTTCCAGGGGAAAAACTCAATTTAGTTTTGTCCAGATTTCACAGTAAAAGGAAAGGGAACATGCAATTAAAGGAAGAAAACGAAGAGAAAACATTTTCTTCAAGAAAGCATTCTGAAAGAATTTCACATAGGATATGGATCCTGAAGTTATAGTCATAGTGTTTTAATAGGTGTTCACAAAAATTGTGGCAGTTATCTTCCTCACAAATTGAGTATCTTCTACTAACTTGCTAGATTCATAAACGTTAGCATTTTAGAGGTCAATTTTTTCAAACTTTAAAAAGTAAGTACACATTTAAAAAATAATTAAACTTGAAACAGACTGTAAATTTCACACATTACTATTTTTCTGGGTATCAACTATGCAAATCTAAGATTTAACACCTTATTCCCAGTTTAGTTGAGGTATTTGTAGTAAATAATGTATAAATGATAATTGCTTCCAAAAGATGTAATAAAAATTTTAGAATAGAAAAGGAATACCCCTAGTAAAAACTACTCTTTCAGCATTAAAAAATAATCTGTGAAAAATGCAGTGTGTGTAATTATGAAGTGTCATACTCAACTCTATTTCTAAAATAACATGGCATTGCTTTAAGAAAAATGCTGTTTTACCAAAATAGAATTACCTTTCCCCAAAGTTTAAAAAATAAATATTACCAACATGACATCACTAGAAAGAAATTGAAGCATACAAGGAATAAACTATAGTTTCTTTTTATATCAAAATGTACTCTTGAAAATGTGTTTGGCACAGTGCTAAATCATATATAGTTAATACTAAATATTGCAGGATACAATAAAACCCTGGAGTTAATTGTTTACACCCTCTTATGGGAATGAAAATAAGAGATACCAATTATTCAGAAGTCAGCCTATACAAATTGTATAAACAATATTTTATGTTTCACTTTTGAAAACCAGTGATATAATAAATTTTACATAAAAGACTGCAAAATAATATAAATGGATTTAAACAGATCTTTACAATAAGAAATTCAAATGGAAACAGACAAGTAACAAAGAGAAGTAAAAAAATTTATTGCAGTATTCGCTCCACCAGATTGCCTGGGGATCCCTTTTCTTGTATTGTTTTCAGGGTGACCTAATACAACAAAATCTACATTTACAAAAACTCCTTCTGCAGATAGGTCATAGATACTGCATGCTTTTTTTTTTTTTTCAACAGAATAAATTATATATCCAGGAGACTCTGCCATTTTACAGCCTGGAATAAACAACGCTTCCCTGGAAACTGGGCTAAGCTAAAGAAAGCCATCCGCTGCTAGGTTAAACTCCAAGAACACTTTATTAAGAACATTAACAGACTAATTTCCAACATTCACTTGTTTATTTTTTTTAAACAGAAAGTTTTTTCCAAGATATAAACAATTTTTGTTAAACTATAATACAGTGGGAGTAAAAATGAACTGAGACTCTGTTTTCTGCTGCACAACAGCGAAGGGAGCTCCCACAAAAATGTTTGCCCAACATTTCCTTCTTTTGTTCCTGCATCCCAGGTTCCACTCTTACTCTTCAAAAAAACTCATTTTTTTTTTTTTTGCCAGAATGTTGATATTTCAAGTTTTTCTGCCTTTAAAAAAAATTCCTGTAAATTTGGCTGCATGTACAAATTCATTAGCTGGAAGTCCCATCCTTTGCGGCATACAGGGATCGTAAAGTCTGAACAACTTTATTAGTCAGCTTATTAGCACTCGTTAGAGCAATTTTTTTGTAAATAATGTCTGACTCTTTAATAGTGTCTACCCAAGGCACCAGTTTGCGGCCATCACGGCGCTTAGCCTCAGTCCAGGAGCCACTGTAGGAGCCTGCCATCCACTGAACACTGAAGCCACTGCTGGTTTTCTGTACTACTCTTGCAATTTGTGGTCGATCTTTGTACTTTGGACAGCAAATAGCGATGACATCCATGACGTCAACACTTTCATTCATCTGTGCTGCCAACTCCGTAGAGTCTGAATTTCGTTTTGACCTTCTCAATGACTAAAACATTGGGAGGGGGGAGGGAAAAAGACCAAGTGTTACACAAAAGAATTTTAGTGAAATTATTGTTTTTATTGCTTTTAATCCCTTGACGCCGGGAGCTGGGATTTCCCGGCACACTTCCATTGCCGGCAATGAGACGCACCGTGACCGCCAGCGCCAAGGGGTTAACATATACTTGTAAAACCATAGAACTCTTAATTTGTACCCGTGTCTTTACTCTTGATATATAAAATTATATATACATATGAACCATAAAGCTACATAAAACTTAGCAACAGTAAAAAGGATAACACACATTAATACAATCCAAACAAAAATTAATAACCCTTTATACTGGATAAATCTCATTTTTTTTATTATCTTTTATGTTAAACTTTCTACAAAAGATGTATAAATGGTTAAGTAGAGAATCTCTATCTACAAAATGTTTTCTTTTATAAGTATTACATTACTTGGTGTACATTTAATGGACTGACATATATAAGCACATAAAAATCATTTTACGTAATACGCTGCGAAATACGTTGACTCCTCCTCCGCCTCACCCCTGAAGTGCCTCCTCCTCTATCCTCCCCATCACTTTCATCATCTTCTGTCTCTGCTGCTGTGTTATTTTTAGGGCTGCCTCCTCCAAGCAGCGAGGTAATTGCTTTGTTCCGAGCATTTGTGCTAGCTGACACTTCTCCTTCTTCTTCTTCTTCGTCAGGGTCCAGATGTTCCATGAGAAGTTTGAACTACAAAAAACACATTAATTCAGAGTTTTAAGTAATTATTTCAAAAACTGTCGAATTGTCCAGATGGTTTCTATAGTAGCAGTTTAGTGTAGGTGAAAAGAGACAGCTACAGCCCACTTTAAGGGTTGGAAGACATTTTCTGTAAAAAGCCAGATAGTAAACAGGGTTGAGGTTGTAGGCAGTTTGGTCTCTGTCCAATTATATCACTGCTGTGTGAAAGTAGCTATAAAACTGAACATGACTGTTTCACTAAAACTTTGTTATTTAAAAACAAAACAAAACAAAACAGGCAATGGGCTGGATTTTGCCCATAAGTCATAGTTCACTCTTGGATCCAAGTCATCAAAGCAATAAGGTGATAATTACTAAGCCATCTTTCTGCCTCTGTTTCTCTGCTAAGATTAGAGAATCCCTCAAAAAGGACGATAAAGAATTTGAAATGAGAATGAAAATATCTTATATTTAACTACTTGCTTTAAGTGGATTAAAATACAAAACTTTATAAGGATAGTCCTCTAAAGACATTCAAAAATACTTAAACTTTTTTTCGTAATGGCAAAATATACATAAAATTTATCATTTTGACATTTTAAGTGTATAATTCATTGGTATTAAGTACATTCACAGTGTTGTGTAATCATCTCTACTATCCACTTCCACAGTTTTATATCATTCTAAATGGAAACCTTGCACTCATTAAACAACAGCTTCCAATTAATTCTTCTCTGTCCCTGTATAACCTCAATTTTATTTTCTGTCTCTATGAATTTGCCTGTTCTTAAAGACATTTTAAAAGCACATTTTATACTTACACATTCACATGTCTGCTGAGTATATACACACTAGAGACATACAATCACATATACTTCCATTACTCATGTAAGAATATATTAAAAAATAACAATATTATCAGAAAAGAGAAGAATGGAATGGCCAAAGAAAGGGATAATTTCATGGTTTTACCATTTATGAACTATAGGTTATGTAATCTACTGAGTTATAAATAATATGTACATATACATGGAGTTCACATTCAATGTAAAAGTAGATTGCTACCTCCCTCCCAGTAATTTACTTTTCAAAGAAGTCTAAAATTATGAGAAGAAGTATTTTTAGTTTAACTACTCACATCTAGATACTGTTTTACTATACTCCTCTTCACATCTTCAGTGATTTTAGAATTAGCCATGTCACTCCTCAGGAAGTCCAGTGTTTGTTTGGGATGAAAATGAACTCCTGTTTTTCGATTAATTGCTTTATCATATACTTTTGCAGATTCAGATGGAGAGTATTTCTGAATTTTACTGTTTTGGGAAAACAAAACCAAGTACTTTACACATTTTTCAGGCACTTAAATTGATTCTAGCTTAATTTTATTTACTAGTTAAACATTTACACAGATTTCAAACAATGAGTTTAGACACAAACAAATTTATAAGAAAGACATAAGAGCAAGTAAAAAGAATAATATTCTCTTGTTTCCATTTGTGTTTGTCTTGAATACAGGCATCAAAATGCCAGGGGTAGAGAAAATGCACATAGATCTAAGGAAGCAAGAAATGTGGAGAAGTCCACTTTATAGGTTAAGAAGTATCATTTTAATGAAATTAATTTCTCCTATTTTGTACTACTCTGGCTGCTACTGTAGGACAGGTTTAATACAATTAACACCAAGTGACTGGTTTACCTACTTTTTGCCTCGCCTCCTGCCTAATTCATTCTCTACACAGCAGACTTACTGCTGTACCAAGACCTTACAAGGTTTTTTTTGGCGGAGGGCGGGAGGGGGGGGAGGAAAGAGAGAGAGAGAGAGAGAGAGAGAGAGATTGGGAGAGAGAGAGAGAGAGAGAGGGAGAGAGAGAGAGAGATGCAGATCAAACTCAGGGCCTTGCACTTGATAGGAAGAGCTCTACCACTTGAGCTAAATCCCCAAACTCCCTTACAAGGTTTTAAGTTGCCAGTATTTCTCATGAGACTCCTAGGGCTGGGGGTGTAGTTCAGTGGTAGAATATATACTTAACATGTATGAGGACTCTGGATTCAATGTCCAGTATAATTAAAAAAAAAAAAAAGTCTGGATTTCTAACGTCTCTTGAAAAAATCAGAGCTCTGGCAATGTTGTACCTACCCTCAAACTAATGTCTTTATTTTTTTAGTGCTGAAGACTGAACCCAGGGTGTTATGAATGCTGACCATACAGCCTACCATCGAGACCTATCCCAGGACACACCCAACCCTAGAAATGCCTATTTAAATGTGCATTTTTAAAAAGTAGTATTACTAATATTAGTGTTAGCATGCAAACAAAACTAGCTTTTGTATTTCTTTATTATTTGAACACTAAGTTTTTCTTTTTCACTGCTCATATAAACTTACCTATCGGAAAATCCACAGAGATTCTTCAAATGTTGTTTTAACATAAGAAGCAATAAAATACCCTGGGAGACATTTGCAAATTCAATTAAAGGAGCTGAATTTTCTGGCAAACATTTCATCACTGAATTTATATCATCTTCTGAATCTGAATCTGAATCCGAATCTACACGTTTCCGTGACTTCCGAGGCCTGGAAACTTCTTCTTCACTCTCACTTGACTCGTTTTCCTTATTGGGTGATGATTTTCTCTCTTTCCTTTTGTCCTTCACCATCGACTGAAAGAAAGAAGAAATTGTTCTGTTTGAAAAACAATAAAAACAAAGATACCAGTACCGAATATATACTTCATTCAACAGCTTCAAAAAGCTTCCTTTATACTTTATAAATTCCTTGAGTTTATAAACAATTGGATATAAACCTCGGGGCGGGGGGGATTAGGTCCCAAGGCTAAATAAAATCACATGACTCCCTTCTTTCTCAAAATCAATCCCTCCAAACATACTCAAAGATAAATAATTCTCTCATAAAGACAGTAATGAAAGACAATTTAGTTATAAAAGTATCATAGGTAAGCCATTATAGAGGATAATCAGTAATTAAAATTTAACTGAGAATATGGTAGGCTTAGATAAGGCCTGCTATCAAACTATCCCTTTCAGGAATTTTACAGGAAGATAATATGCAACTTTCCTTGAATACTTAAATCTTGTTTCTCTGTATTTTTTGAGAATGGTAGCTCTTCAAAAACTGTGTTCAGTTTTTGAACACAGTGGGTAGAGGGTAGGAAGGAGACCAGATTACAGAATCAATTATTCAAAATGTAACTGTTAAGAAATAAAATATTCATTTACAAGTATATCTATAAAAGTAACTGAAAAGAACTAAGGAGCATGCTGGCTAAAGTCGCCATCTTTATCAACTTCTTAAATTTTGACACTCATGTTAGTACACTGGAGATTGTGTTAAATACTCAGATCCTGTTTCGGCAGATCTAGGCTTGGGTCTGAGGTTCTGCAGCTCCAGGAAGCCCTCAGGTGAAGCTGGTGCTCTATGGCCCGAGGAGCATTTCAAGGAGCAGGGTTTAGATACCCTATAATTCTAGCGCTCGGGTGTCTAAAGTAGTTTTCCTGATACCCAGTCTCAAAAGGTTGAGTTTTGAGCAGTACAATTTTGTAAAATGAGACTGAACTGCATTATCAAGTACATGAAAATATACTACTGAATTTTTTAGAGAATTTACTGAGTGCTTAATTTGTACCTAGTGCTATAGCAAGTGCTTTTACAATTAATTACGTTTGTTCCTAGAAGTCATGACAGAAAACACATAAGGCTTATTACAAGAAATTTATAAGGATTTTGGACATACAATATGCCAACTTCATTATGATGCTACTATTGAGGGACAAGAGATCAATGATGTTATAAACTTTCTGTTTCCTTATAAGGCTATACATATACATTACACACATCTATCTTCATATGTATTGTGATCTATAGCATTATGAGATTTATAGGACAGCAAGGTGCTCTAAAATGGGGTCTAAATAGGTATGTGAATCGACTTAAAGTGAGAAAAAAAAGTGGTACTGGCTTATCAACAGAATAATCCATACATATGTGTAAAATGTCCACTTAAATGATCTAATTTAAATGGTTTTACACCTTTCTGAAGAGAAATGAAAAGGCAACCCACTTCTTCTCCCAATTCAAGTACTGCCCAGATTTCAATAAATTCATTTAGATTTTTATATACCTATGAAAATAAAAATGAGAAATGAAACAGTGAAAATATCATGCCTGTACTTTGACAGATACATAAAGAATAGTAATGTGTGTAACTTACCTCCTTGAATGACTGCAGTAGATTACTACCAGAAACTGAGAGTGTAATGTCTATATGATGCATTATAAACAATGGCTCTTCCTGTGTCTGGTATGGAAAACAGGCTAGATTGTCTGCTATATACAAGAGCATAGTCACTTCTGTTTTCTGTAAATTTAAAAAAAAAAAAGGCACACAGATTTAGTGGATAATCTAGAAATCCATCCAAAATTTTTTTTAGGAAAAAATACAGGGCACTTTCACCTCTGTTAATATTAGAAAGAAATGAAGAGAAAGGAGGCAGAAGGAGAAGGAAAAGAAGGAGGGAGGAACAAAAGGAGAAGGAAAGAGGGAAAGAGAAAAAGAAGACAAAGAGGGAGAGGTGTTAAGAAAAGAGAAGGGGAACAGAAAAGGTTTATAATCTTACATCTATTTTAGGAGATATTACAGTGACTGACATCATGCTACCTCAAGAGAGAAGAGGTGACAGTTTTTAGTACATTCAAGTGAAAATCCTCAGTTTTCTCATAGCATATACTGGAGCTTTATGACCAATCCATACTAAAGCGGAAAGTGTACGTGAGAGTTCATATTTGTCACTGTGCTTCTAAGAGCTTAACACATGTGGAGATCAGTTACACAGTTACTATTCTGCCCTCAAAAATAACTGGTAACTATAGCACTAATGTTTAGGTTAAAAAACCCCAAAAATGGTGTTGGGGATTTAGCTCAAGTGGTAAAGTGCTTGCCTAGCGAGTGCAAGATCCTGGGTTCGATCCCCAGTACTGCCCACCCCCTCAAAACCCCAAAAGTCCTATACTAATACAACATTTGTCAGTTTTTTCTGTATATGTAATTTAGGATGTTTAGTTGTTTTGACAGTGCTACCAGTTGCACACTATAAAAACTCTAAGGTAGGCGAAATTTAAAGACAAAAATTATGGTTATTACTAGTTTTTAGTTTCAAAAAGAAGTAACTGAGAGGCTCTGAGCATTTCATGATCATATATAATATGAACAGATGGGTATGCTGGTATTCAAATTCCTTTTACACGCAGCTAAAAGAAAGTAATAAAGAAAAGAAAAAAATGAAAAATGCAAAGAAAAAGTAGCAATAAACAAATACTCCCTCCTACCATCTACCCTCCCCTGCCACCCAAACAACAATCTAATGGCAGCAGTAGTTACAATATAAATTCCACAGGAACAAATAGAATAAAGCTGATATTATTCAGAAGACTCTCAATCTTTTATTTTAAAATGTGTCAATACTTACAGTTGAGGTAGTAGGCACAGAACCCTCATCTATCAGTTTTAACACTATGATTCATACATGTTTTTGTAGCTAAAACAAAAATGTTCAGGGCTGTCAATACTTTATATGAATAAACTTCTTCAAAACTGAAATTCAACTTTGGCCATAACAGTCCTGTATCACTCTTTGCTTTCAAAAGCAAACTTAACAATTTAGATCAGTGGTGGCAAACCTATGACACGTGTGCCGCAGCAGGCTGTTTATATCATTGAAGACTCTTTAAAAGGTTCACCATTACTGGTCTAGACTGTTCCTCCGACATCTTTTCCACTATTCTTTAAATGTTTCACTGAGAAACTATTTCTGTTCACCAACCATCCCACAGTACTTGTATTTTGACTTCTTCTTCTTCATGATTTCTCAGTAGTATCTGACACTAATAACTATACTTCCTAATTCTTCTTCCTCAGTTTTCTTCCTAGCTCTTAGCTCTCTTACCTATCCTTTCTTAAATCAAATCCTTTCCTTAGCAACACGATCCTCGCTTTTTCTCAAGTGTTCCGGTTTTCTCTCAGGTATTCAGTTGTCCTTTCGTCTCTTCTTCTCATACATTCTGATTTTTTTGAGACAAGGTCTTACTATACTATGTAGTTCATGCTATCATTGAACTCATTACGTAGCCCAGGCTGGCCTCAAAATTGTGGTGATCTTCCTGTCTCAGTCTCCCAAGCGCAGGGATTACAGGTGTGTGCCACCACACCTGGGAGAGTCTAATTTATTTTATTCCTTCTTCATAATATTTCTCCTTTCCTTTTCTGCTACCCATTCTTTTTTCCCCTACTGTAAGCACAACAGATCAATTCCTTATTACTTCCAGGGTAAACACAATGCTGAAAAATTCATGTTCCTAAAATCATCTGTGATATGTATCCTCATCATTTAGTCCTCTGCTGTCTACAGCAGTGGTTCCCAATCTTTTTGGCACCACAGAATGGTTTTGTGGAAGACAATTTTTCCATAAATGGGGGGTGGTGGTGGAGGGATGATGGCTTCAGCGTGATTCAAATGCAACCTAGATTGCTCACACTGGCAATTCATAGTAGGGTTCACCCTCCTATGAGGATCTCATCTCAGAAGGCAAAGCTCAGGTAGTAATGGGAACCATGAGGAGCTGCTGTAAATACACATGAAGTTTCACTTGTTAGTTTGCCTGCTGCTCACCTTTCACTGTCTGGCCCAGTTACCCACAGCTCCAGTAGTTAGGGATCCCTGGTCTACAGAATTCTTTATATACTACATGTTGATATGAATGCTCTTTTCCAAAGACAATTTACTCAGCAATTCCTACACATTCTTATCTTTGTATTTCTATTCATGTTTTTAACCCTGCCTGGAACATCTTCCTCCTGATTCAGACAGTACACCTATCTCACCTAATCAATCCTTTTAGGCCTTCAGTGATTTGTTCCTCCTCTGACAACCTTTGTCAGAGATAGTAAGAAGAAAGCATTATGAAACCTGGAATGCTAGTGTCAAATGCTGGAATGATGTAACATCCATTTGATAAAGCACAGGAAGTAAAACCACACAGGGACAAGGATTGGGGCAATAGTGCCAGGCACTCCATATATGCTAATCTGAATCACTATCTACGTTCTTTTTTTTTTTTCTTTTAAATGAAGAACATGTATTGGTACATCGTATACATAATGATCACATTCATCACGGTTATTTTGTACCTGTACATTATGTGTCTTGGTTTTCCTCCTTCTTCCTTACCCCTCCCTTCTGCTCCCCACCTCCCTATTGAATGGCCAAAGAAGATGTGGTTTTTCTACACAATGGCATACTACTCTGCATAAAAAAGGATAAACTAGAGACATTTGTAGGTAAATGGATATACCTTGAGAACACACTCTTAAGTGAAATAAATCAGACACTCAAGAGTACATATCAAATTGTTTCTCTCATATGAGAAACCATAGTGTGAATAAGGACAAAGAGGTGTAATAGATATTATATAAAAGGAAGATAATATTCAAAAGAGAGGAGAACTAGAAAGGGAGAAGGGGGAAAAGAAGGAAGGGAGAAAGGACTATCTATGTTCTTCATCCTCATAACTGGAGTTTTGTAAAAGCCTCTGAAGGTGTGAGAGCACATCATTCTATATTACATTCTTAGCACAGTGTTTTACACTCACTGAAAGCAAAATACTGATGATACAAAGATGATGATGATGATGGTGATGACAGTATATTTCAGCCATTTCTGAAATACAGTGGTACCTCAGTTCATGAATGCTTTTGTTTGCGAACAATTCTGGTTTGCAAACAGAAGCACTTGGCAAAATTTTGTTTTTGTTTGTGAACTCTGCATCAGGTGATGAACACAACTGTGGCCATCTTTCCTGTACAAACATGAACATGGCCATCTTTTCCAGAATCGTGGCAGGAATTAAGTTCGTGAACTGAGTTACCAATATATATGCTTGTAATGCTTTATTTGCTAGATCATTATGCAAAAGTTCCACGTAGCACTTTAAAAACAGAGGTCCAGTAAGGTATCTCTACTCTGGTAATTATAAATTATAATCTTGCTTTACTGTGAAAAACTGTCAAACTAACAAGCAATTAAAATAAGAACAAATACGTATTTTGTTCCATTGAAAGCTGTTGTACACCTAGACTGGTCTGTAAGTTCTATGTGGGTAGGTATCACATCTGATTTTTACTATTTTATCCTACAATCCCTTATACGATGGCTAATACCATAGCAGATACTGAATAAATACCTGTGTAAAATGAATGAATACATTACAAGGTAACCCTAAATATTTGGGCTTTCTGTTTTCTTGGCCTTGGCCAATGCAACCTGTGCAGTGAGCCAAGTGTCAAAATTATGATTACAAAAAAATGGACTGTTCATTAAGGAAGTCAAAATGAACAACTAGAGAGATCAACAGCCAAAAATCTATAGTGGTTATTTTCTAATAATACCAAGACCTACATACAGGAAAGACAGAAACCCACCTTGTCTCTTTTTTAGGTAATCTATTCCCAAAGTGACAGTTTAGTGATAGTTTAATGATGGAGCTTACTTACAAAGATGCTTATAATAGCTGTTTTCAAAATTTCTAAAATACTCACTATGGAGGCATAATTTCAATTTATTCCTCATTATGTTTATTCTCATGTAAAATTTCCTCTTCAATTTTGACTGTATGTCTTAAAAGTAATTTAGTAGATTAAGGATACTATTTAATAGTCACTAATAGTTACTAAATGGTAATATTTTAAAAGTGTTGAATATTTTAGTCATAAAATTCCTAGAACACTTATTTAAAAAAAAATAAGTTTTTATGCTTACTGCTGTGTCATCAAAGAGGTTGAGTAAAGAAATAAGAAAGGCTCGTCTGTGTTGGCGGTTTCCACGGATCATGGAGTAAAGATGTGAACACAAAGCACTAGAAGATTCGTCTTGTCTGAAACCCCTTACAGGATCTTTTAGGCACGTGTTGATTGCCTGTTGTACCTGGTAAGACATCTTCATACCAGCCACTGCTTTCATCTGAAATCAATAAAAGCCTCATTTTTGTCAGCGGAATTAAGAGTCAAATTAAAAATTACTTTGAGCAATGCATTCTGAGGCTAACATTTTTTGGTTTTCTTATTCAAAATAAGAAAATTGTAGAATGAAATTCCAGAAGGAACATCAGAAAGCATCTACTGCAAATCCTTCATTACAAAAGAAAAAATTAAGGCCTAGAAATCATTGCTGCCAAGTTCACCAAATAGGGTGTCCCTGACCAGTCCAGTGTGCTTGCTGGACTGTCACATCACTCTGGCACAATCTTAATTTTAAACTAGGATAAACATCTTGGGAAACAAACTTAATTACTAAGATTACTAAGTAAAACATTTTGTTCTAAAAGAAATGATCTGTAAGTAGAACATTTACCAAAGATGTGGTTTTGGCTTACTAAGAAAGATGTTTAAATTTAGGTTATGCTGTTAAAAAAAAATACATACATGAATGAATCCAGCATATTTTTTGTCTATTTCCACAAGCTGCTGATCAGCCTTGTTCCGCATAGCAGGTTCTGGGTCTGTGCCCATAGCAATTAAGTATGGGACACACTGTAAAAACAAAAATACAGGATTTATAAAATATCACAGTAGCGAAAACTGTATCTCATTATATTTCAAAACCTGTATACTTGGAAAATATGAATTTAGCCTTATAGACTTCCCCATAAATGTTATGCTTTAGTGTTCTTTAAAAAACAATAAATCTTGCTGTTGATTATCTTAGCAAGAGGGCACCAGCGAAAATACTGATGTGGTAAAATTTAAGTAATTTCAATGTCATATAAGGTTCTTTCAACATAAAGTAGTCCTCCACACAAAGATTTATGCTGTTTAAGATTAAGATACACAGTGTACTACACATGTATAATCCAGTAATTCTTAAACCTGACTGAATTTTCTACAACAAAAATATACAGGGCAAAAAATAATTTGTTTTCCATATTTAAAGCCAGGAAAATACACTGGATATAGTGCTTTTGTTGTTGTTGTTGTTGGCATTGTTGAGTATGCATAGCATCCAGGGCCTTGCACATGCTAGGCAAGTACTACACCACTGGGCTACATCCCCAGCCCCTTCGGTGTGCTTCTAGAGTCGAGAAACTGAATCAGATATCAGTGAGAAGGCCAACAATAACAACAAACATAAAACCAACTTTAAAAATACAGACATGACACTAAATGGAATAGGCATCATGGTTTAAATCCAAGATCAGGAAACAAAAAAGTCTATGAAGAACACTGTTGGCACCATTTGGGAAACTGAGGCAGGGAAAATGTGAGTTTCAGTAGGTCTAGGATACAAAAATGAGACCCTGTCTCAAAACACCAAACAAAAACAAAATACAAACAAAACCCAACTTCTGAAAATAGACTGTATGCTACAAAGTATTACATCAATTTTAAATTTCCTAAATTTGATGCTTGCATTATGGCTTTTTAAGACAATGTCCTTATTCTTAAAAAATATTTGAAATGTTTATAGGTGAAGAATTGTAACACCTGAAACTATCAAATGATTCAGAAAAAAATAAATCTGAAAAAAGAGAAGTAAAGCCAATGTGGCAAAAGAGTAACAAGTAAATACAGGTGAACAGTATAAAGGAATTCACTGTATTCCTCTTGCAATTTCTTTGTGTAAAAATTCTTTTTTTAATTTTATTTTAATGGTACATTTTCTTTCTTTTTTTTTTTTTGGTGCTGGGAATCGAACTCGGGCCCTTACGCTTGCAAGGCAAGCACTCTAACCACTGAGCTAAATCCCCAGCCCCTTTAATGGTACATTTTCGATATACATATTGATAACATTCATCACTGGGGATTTGTACCTGTACATGATATACCTTGTTGCTTCTTTTTTTCCCGTTCCCCTCTCCTCACCCCCTCCTCCCTCCCTATTTACAAAAGCTTTGTTTCCATTATTTCCTTCCATTTCTTATTTCGCTTGTCCCTCTGTTCCTTTCCCCCTCCCTTCTTCCCTTTCCCATTTGGACACTTTCTTCCCTTTCCCAATATAATACATTTTAGTCTTTATTTACACTTCAGTTTCTCACACCAGAGAAACTATGCTGTATTTAAACATGTGTGTCCGATTTATTTCACTTAGGAGTATGGTCTCAAGATGCATCCATTTACCTAGGAATATTCCAAGCTTATCATTCTTTATGGCAGAGTAGTACTCCACTGTATAAAAATACATTTTCTTAATCCATTCTGCTGCTGATGGGCATTTGGGCTGCTTCCACAATTTAGCTACTACACACTGTGCTGCTATAAACATGGGTGTGCATATATTCCTGCAGTATAATGATTTTAATTCTTTTCTTTGTGTAAAAATTTTAATGGGTTTTAGAAAGCAGAATGAGCATCTATAATCTGAAAACAGGAAATCCAAAGTTTTTGAGTATCAACATGATGTTCAGTTTCAAATGTACCATTTCGGATTCTGGATTTTCAGATTAGGGATACTTAACTGGTAAAATTTATGCAAAAATTCCAAAATGTGAAAAACTCTAAAAACGGAAACACTTCTAGTCCCGAGTATTTTGAGTAAGGGGTACTTAACATGTATAATAATACTAAAGAAAATCCAGCAGAGAGTCCTAAATATTTTAAAACAGTGAAGGTATGAACACACTGCTGTGCACTGTAGTAAGTGACCTTGATGATGAAGGCCTTGAGTCATGAACAGGTTATATATCTGTTGAAGTGATTTGTTTCAGGACACAGGGACAAAATATCGTATTTATATACAGCCTGTTTTAGAAAAAGCTCCACGAAAAAGACAAAAATAAAATCTTGAAGTGTACAGAGTTGGCAATTTGATAAAAATAACTTTTGGCAGCCTATGATGCTTTCCTGACCATCAGATTATATATACCACTATACCAGCACTGGCTGCCAACCCTCAGAAACACTGATATGCTTTTATTGTATCATTTTTTTCTTTTGTGGTACTGGGGATCGAATGCAGGGCCTTCTGCATGCCAGACAAGCACTTTTCCACTGAGCTACACACCAAGCCCCTTACTACATTATTTCATTCTCATAAGTACTTTTAACACTTTGGGTAGCTGATGTTACCTCCAATTTAAAGGGGCAAAAACTGCGCTTAGGTTATGGAAATGAACATTTCTGTGGACTACAACTACCCTATTGAACATACTATGCTCTTCAGCCTAGTTAATTCTCCTGACATTTTATATTGTTGGTTCAAGGGTAAACGTGCATTAAATTTATAATTCCTGCTCACAAAAAATGGTTTGAGAACATGATCTACTAACAGAAATTGGAAATTTAACAGAAACAATACTATGAATATATACTGGTATTTTGCAGTAATAACAACCTAAGAGATTGTCCAAAACTTACTATATTCTTGAGTTTAGGACAACTCAGGAGGCTGAAGCAGGAGGAATGCTTGAACCTAGGAATTTAAGGATACCCTGGACAATCAAATCTTGAAAAAAAGACAGACAAGAAAAGAAAGGGAAAGGAAGGGACAGAGGGAGGGAGGGAGAGAGGCAAAGCAAAAGAAAAGAAAGAAGGAAAGAAGGGAGGGAAGGAGAGAGGGAGGGAGGGAGGAAGGAAGGGAGGAAGGGAGGAAGGAAGGAGTTCAGGACCAAGAAGTTTAAAGATTAAGAGGAATAAGGAACTACTTATTCTTTAATCACAACGTCATTAAGTAATAACTAATGTAGGTCTTTTTGTTAAGTGCTGCTACTATAAAGCTTACCTGAACTGGATGAATAAGACCTTGATTTAGAGTCAGAGCAATGACATTCAGGGCAAAGTGGCGTACACTTGACTGCGTGTGGAAGAATGCTTCAAGCACCTGTTTGAGGTAAAGCTGCATGATAGAACTGCTCATCCCTGAGGAAACATCACCCATTTCTTTTAAGTCTTCCTGCTTTGCAACTTTCTTCCCTAAGGAAAGAAGCAAAAGGTAAGCACACAGTAAGAGCATACTGACTTTACTGCTCCAAACTTAGGCCATAATCAAAATTGCAACATGTGATAGCTGGTGTTGTAGTGCCATGATTTTTAATCCCATCTCCCCCAACTGTGTCAGAGGCCATTTTGTGAATCTGGGGAGAAATATAATTCCTATTCCTCTCTCAAAATGTTAATGTTTTTAAGTACCTTAAAAAACTAGAAGGATTTTAGGGATTTTAAGGATACTCAAGTCTAGCCATGGGCCTCACCTTAAGGATTCCTATTTAGGTGAATTTCTCCATCTAATAGATAAGAACATTTAGCTATATGTTTAAAGAAAATGGGTTATAAAGTATCATATCCACAACTGCACTGTGAAACTTGAAGACAGATTTTCACTTACAATCTCTATCTGCTTGCTGCATGCGTGTATCTTCTTCTTGTAGGTAGGTCTGAAGGTTTTTTAACACTTGTATTTTTAAATTTACTGAAGAGTTCTTATCAGACAAAATATTATTATATAGATTCTTCACTTCTTGCTCAAACATTAGACTTGGATGCTGAATAAAGGCAAATCCTAAGAAAGAGGGGAAAACAATCTCCATGTATTCCTAGCACAAGTAAATATACATTTAATGAAAAAGTTTAATTATATAAAGAGCTCCTTATTTCAAAAAATTAAAAATTAAAATGACTGGAAGAATATGCTGGTGGCCTTACCTAGAGCAGCATTAGAGCAGGTACTTCTTTCCCCATGAATTAAAAACAAGAAATTGCATTTCAAAGGAGAATTTCACACAAGAGGAAACCTTGAGGAGGGAGCAGGGCCTAGTGGCTAGGGGAGTGATTAGGAGTCAGGAGTCTTGGGTTCTATTCCTGGCTCCACCACTGACTCGTAGTGTGACCTTAGGTGAGTCACACAATCTCTCTGTGCCTCAATTCTCCATCTGTAAAATGGGGACAATAATATTTACCACCCACCTACCTCAAAGGGATGTTTTTAGGATTTAAGAAGTAATGCTGGCAAACATTTTTCAGATCCCTACTAGAAGGTACTACATTGATATTTTTTTAAACTATTAAAATATATCCATTTGATGAAACAATAAATTTTAAATAGACTAGAGGTAAAAATATCTATTTCTTTCTGATATGGCATTACCAGGCCACAATACTGAATTTTTCTTTGTTTATTTATTTTTTGAGACAGAGTCTCGCTATGTAGTTCAGGCTGGCCTCGAACTCATGGCGATCCTCCTGGCTCAGCCTCCCGAGTGCTGGGATTACAGACGTGTGCCACCATTCTTGGCTACCATGCTGAATTCTATAACCATTGAATAACAAGTAGCAAAATACTACTATCAGTTTATTAATAACTAAATGCTTGCTAATTTGAGAAAAAATGATATCCCTTATAGTAACAAGTATTATTAATATCAAAAAACAAACATAATTAGCCCAAGGTCACACAGGATAACCATAATGCAGCAAAATATCTTTTATTAACTGATCTAAAGCCACTATTTTCTGGATAGCACTGTTTCTTTAACTTCATTTATTTGCTCTACGAATTTGCTGTAACAGTTGGTTTTGCCACTCCGTAATTTATATCCAAACTGAACACAATGATACACCTTGGCTTGATACTACATTAGGCCAATATAGTAAATGATGTCTCAATGTTTATTATATTTGCTTTAAGTAAGTTTCTGAAAGGGAAGGAGGAGTAATAAGACTTAAATTTTTAAAAATATATCATAAACATGATTTAATGGATTTGTATAACTCAGAATCTTTATTACTTGTTTTTGCTTGAAAAACTAATACAAATGACTACCTATGAACATTACATTATCGACCTTCACAATGCTATCAAACTAACATTTCCAAATAAATTATTAACCTTATTGGGTACCTTTACATGTATTTACATAAAAGAAACAATAAAAACATAAACCTGGACATATTGTTTTCCTTGCATTTTATTTTTAAAAAAGAAATAGAACAAATTTATTATATGTCTAATGGGAGTTTTAGACTTTGTTTTAAAAGAATTTCCAATTCAGATACTTTAATGTTATCCTCTTTCTATTTCCCTATAAAGTGGTACCGCAGTTCACAAACTTGATTGTTTTCACAATTCTGGTCACTAACTGAGTTGGACGAGATCTGAATCAAATAATTCAATGGTCGGGTTCAATGCTGACTTTATGGGAGAAATTTGATTCGGTTCTTGTCCAGTTTGGTTTGTGACCAGAATTGTGAAGAGAACTGAGTTTGTGAACTGAGGTACCACTGTATTCTAATTCCTTTCCAGATAAACCACAATCAATGGTTCTGGGAAAATATCACTGAACAGGCAAATATCCAACTGTGCCTTTTCAATTGGCTGCCATGTGCTTATAAATAAGTTAAGGACAAAAGCTTTTCAATGAAAAATAACAAAAATATGCAAACAGTACAAAATTTGTTACCAAAGGGCTTTAATGAATGGTCTTAAGATACTCTAAAGTAGGGGTAGGAGACAATATTCTTATTTCTATTTTAGTAATGAAGAACCTGATGAACTGAGAAGGTGAGTTGCTTGCTCAAGGTCTCCCAGAAACTCACTGGCTGAGGTAAGAATGGAATCTGGGTATTTTAAATTCTACTCCTTTCTACACACTAGATCCTACTGCCAACAGAAACATTTAAATAAACAATTGACAGTCACAGTATTTAGCAAGTTTACTTCACCCCTAAGAGAGTTAAAAACTATCAAGAAATTTAGCCTTAACTTACCTAGGCCAATGATGGCTTTTGTTTGAACTTCTTCATCAGAATGCTTTGTAAAATACATCAGCAGTTCAAGTACTTTATCCTTTATGTTAACCTAAGGGGAAAAAAAAAACCCATGATGAAGTATTCAAGAAGAATAATTCAGATTAATTTTCAAATATCTGGGAAAAATGTCTAAAAGCAAACAAGAATTTTCACAAGTCATTTTATTAGGGGAAAAAAAAAAAAAGCAAAAGAGACCATAAAACCACACTGGGCAAGGATGTAGCTCAGTGTGTATAGCACTTGCCTAGTATTTGCAAGGCTCTGGGGTTTGATTCCCAATGCCAAAGGATAAAAAATCCAATTTACCCAAACAAAACAAAACCAAAAAACCCCCACAAACGAACAAACAAACAAAAAACCCAAACAAACAAAAAAACCCACATCGATTCCATTTATTTTAGAATAGTGGCATTCAAAGTATCAGACTAAGACAGAGAAGCTTGTGCCAGAATGTAAATCAATGCATTATTCCCTTTACTGAGAAAAAGGGAAGAAAAAAAAAAAAAAAAGGCTGTTTATCTAAACAGTGTGCCTACTATTAAAGAGTGATATAACTAGTGGTGGAAATATCAAAGCTCATCATGGAACAGTAATAAACAGTTCACCCTGGGTCACTATAGTCATTCTCAGCTTAGAGGTTACCTAGAACTAGTTTTACAGCATACTTGGGAATATTAAGATCTTTACCTTACTGTTGCCTTTAAAATCTTCCAGATCAAAATCAAAATGCCGACATAGTGCTCCAACAGTGAAAAGGGATCTAAGAAGTGCTGGTTTATTTGTTAGAAGTGAAGTATTATTTGGGTCCTCTTGGTGTTGACTTTTCAATTTTGAAATGGCACCTAAAGAACATAAGTAATATTTATTTCTTACAATCCCTCTATCCTTGAATTATTACATTCAAATAGTCATTACTAATGAATTACAATTTATTTTTTACTAATGGTTCTATATATCAAATGTATCTAGTCATGTGCACACTCCTTACAGCATAAAACAATTCAAGTAAGAAAAAAACCCTTAAATTCTACTTTATATAGTGGGTAGAAAGTTTACTAGCTATTACTTGTAAGAAGATAAATTTCTGAAATTATCATAGCAATTTCTTAAGAGAACATAAGAGATAATAAAAATATTGCTTTTGAGTGTGGATCGAAAAGAACAGTCACCTTTTTAAAAGCCAGGGCAGTGGACTTACCATAGTATCTATTGAAACAGGCCCACACAAATTTAAAATTCTGTGTGACTTTATTTACAACAGCCCCAAGACAGCTCACACAATGCTGCACTACCTAAAAGATATAGAAAATGTTACTGTTCAGGTACAAATAAAATGTACTATTAAAATTTTTTCCTCTTTATATATATACTTGCTTTAAAAATATAATAAAATACATTGGAACTTAATTTTGACATACAATAATACTTTAAAAATTATCATTTGCAAATTATATACTAATCAACACAGAAATAGCAAACTGAATGCTTACAGTCATGCCATATTTGATGATAAGCTTCATAAGATCTTCTTCAATAGTAGCAAGGAAGGTTTCACTTGGATGCTCCATGAGTGGTACAACTAGTTCTAGGATTTTTGCGACATTGCAGATAACCATGAAATCATTTTGTGTCTACAAGAATAAAGTTAATGTTACATGAATATCCAAAACATAGAAAGAAACTGTGACTTTATGTATTTGAGAGCAGAGGTAGGCTATTATGTATATAAAATTTTAGTTAAAAATAAAAAGTCTACCAAAAAGGAGGTTTTCTTTTTTAGGTACAAAAGAAAGAGAATCAGAGACACCCATAAGGAATATGGATTCTAGCTCTGCCTCCAACTGTGAGGCACTGGGGTCACTTAATCGCAATACTAAAGTTGTTATTATTTTCTCCTAAAATGAAACACAAGGCAGTTCTAAAGAGAAGTATTTAAATATTAGCAGAGTATTCTACAAAGACTAGTACAGTTTTTAGGATTACTGTTTTTCAAACTAAGCTATCTTAACCCAGTAGTTCTCACTGAGGATGAATTTGTTCTCTATTCCCTGCCCAGGAGTATCTGGTAATGTCTGGAGATATTTTTGGTTATCACAGTGGGAGCTGTGGAGGGTACAGCTGGCATCTAGTGGAGAGGCCAGGAATGCTGCTAAACATCCTACAATGAAAGAATAGTCTCTAACAATAATGAGTAATTGTTAATAATACTGAGGTTGAGAAATCCTGTGTTGATTTTTTTTAAAATGATAGATTAAAATGTATAATGCCAGAACTGGCTTGAGTCTTTATTTTAAATTTAAATATTAAAATAAAAAAACCTAAGCACATTAAAAAAAAGATGGAACATTTAAAAAATCAAAAGGTACCAAAGGATTTATGATAAAAACTCTTTTACATCTGTCTTGATACACCCACCTTCTATTCCAAAGACAACCAAAGTTACTAGTTTTTTTGTTAAGTAAGTTTTCCAATGTATGTTTTTAATCTAGCAAATTTACAATTTCTCACTTTTAGCAATGGATTATTAACACTCATTACAGACTTTGTGAGCTTATTATTTCACTGGTTAAAAACTTTCCCACCTTACTCATTCTTCCTATCTGGATCTCCAAAGAATTAAATAAATAATTTTTAAAAAGATAAGACGAGGCAAAAGAAATTACTAATAGAGTAGGGCAAAAAATCACAGACTGGGAGAAAATTTCTGCCAGCTGTCCCTCAGACAAAGGTCTAACATCCAGAATATATAAAGAACTCAAAATCATCAAACCCCCCAAATTTAAAGACCCTATCCAAAAATGGGCATCTGAAATGAATAAGCATTTCTCAGATGAAGAAATAAAAATGGCAAATAAATATATGAAAAAATGTTCAACGTCATTGGTCATTCGAGAGATGCAGATCAAAACAACACTAAGATACCATCTCACTCCAGAAAGAATAGCTATTATCAAGAAATCAACCAATAACAAGTGCTAGCGGGGCTGTGGGGAAAAAGGAACCCTCCTCCACTGTTGGTGGGAATGTAGACTGGTCCAACCACTGTGGAAATCAGTGTGGAGAGTCCTCAGAAAACTACAACTAGAGCTTCCATTTGACCCAGCTATTCCTCTGCTTGGTATCTTCCCGGAAGAATTAAAATCATCATATCACAGTGATATATACACAACCATGTTCACAGCAGCACAACTTGTAATAGCTAAGTCCTGGAAACAACCTAAATGCCCAACAACTAATGAGTGGCTAAAGAAGATGTGGGTCTTCTATACAATGGAGTAGTACACTGCCATAAAAAAGGATAAACTAGAGTCATTTGTATGTAAATGGATGTTCCTTGAGAACATACTCTTAAGTGAAATAAATCAGACCTTTATCAGTACACATCGAATTTTTTCTCTGATATGAGAAACCATAAGTGTAAATAAGGACAAAGGGGTAGAATAGATATTATGTTTTAAAAAAAAAAGAGAGATAGTATTCAAAAGAGAGGAGAACTAGATAGGGAAAAGGGGGATGAAGAAGGTTAAAAGAAAAGTAAGATGAAAGGAAAAAAAATGGAAAAGTGTAAATACACTTGTTGCAAATACGGAGGGGTGGGTGAATGGAAGGGAGGGGAGGGGAAGAGGGGGGGAAAACCAAGATGTATCATGTACAGGTACAAAATAACCATGTTGATTATGATCATTATGTATACAATGTACCAATACATGTTCTTGGTAAAAATAAAAAAGATAAGACGAACATTTTCTTCTAAATAACAAAGAAATCCTGTCATTTCCTTATCTCTCACCTCAACCACTTTAGGTAAAGGGAATGAATAAAAGCAGGTTGGGGAACTGAAACAGTTTTGGTGGGGTAAAGTAAGTTAGAGAACCATTCTTAATATTATATTTAAAAAATGCTGGTAGTATTTTCTGAATCTTCTGTTTAAATACTGTCCTGGAAAATCAGGTAAACAAAATATATTAAAATCTAGAAGAAAAATTTAAAAAACGGAGAGCAACGAAGAAAAGAGCAGCAGAATACAACAGTTGAAATGAACAGACTGTAAAGTGGTTTAAATTATTTAAAGAGTTTTTAAAATCTGAATAAAGACCCAAAATTCAAAGATAAAACATTAGGTACAAGATATGAAGATTATACAAAAAGTCAAGTCACAGAAAAACAAATCCTTTTCAACAAATCCTTGTTTAATATCATGAAAGATGTTCAACCTTCTTAAGTCGTGAAAGGAAGTTGAAGCAACAATGATTACTCCTTTATACCTATCAGAGTGATAAAGAGTACAAAAATAATGACACCAGTGGTCGTATACAGGTTTCTACCAGTAATCTGGCGAGATCTAGTCAACACCCCACTCCCCAAATACAACATTCTCTAAATCCAGCAAGTCCATTTCTAAGAAAATGCATATGAACAGTGTTACGGTTTGAATCTTAAATGTCTACCCAGGGCTGTATGTTGGAGGCCTGGTCACCAGCCTGTGGTGTGCGGGAGGTAGAGGACTTACGGAAGGTGAGGTCTAGTAGAAATAAAGGTGGCCCTGGGAGAACACCCTTAAAAGTGGGTACTCGCTCTTTCCTCTCTCTTTGCTTCCCGGCTGGTAGGAAGTAAGCAGCTTCTCTTGCCCTGCCATGAAGTGCTGCCCTACTGTAGGCCAAAGGCAAGAAAGGCAACGAGGCCGACTGACCATGTACTGAAACCTCTAAAATCATGAGCCCAGACAAGTTTTTACAGCTTTAAATTGTTTAAGGTATATTGCCACAATGATGGAAAACTGATTAACATAATTAGAAATGGTTATTAAGGAATTACTTGTAGTGGCAGTCAATGAAAAATAATGTAAATACTTGCCAAAGACAGAAATGATTAAATAAATCATGGGACATCCATGAGATGGATAATATAAAACTATTTCAAAGAATAAAAAAGGGGTGATGGGTGTAGCTCAGCAGCACAGTGCTTGTCTAACTAACATCAGTACATACCTTGGGTCTGACCTAAGCACTGCAAAACCAAAAGCAAACAAACTGCCCTCTCCACTACAAAAAACCAGGTTGTTTGAGATTAGCAAATGTGCATAGTAGATGAATATTACATAATTCAATTTTTTATAAACCTGGTTAACTATTTGTGTATCTCCAATTATAATATATGCATAAATAAAGTAAATAAGGATATTCCAGATTATTCACCTAGAGGAAGAAGAAAAGTGGGGACAGAATATAAAAACAAAAAACATTTAAAAAGGCATCTAACATGTATCTTATGTGCCCCCTGCCATCCGTCAGAAGTGCTGGCAAATGAATCTAGGTTGCTGCCTGTGCTAGGCAAGTGTTCTACCACTGAGCTGTACCATAGCCTTAGATGGTCTCATTTAAATAAAAATTTGTGTACATACCTACATAAAAATGTCTTAAAAGTGATCCTGCTTTACTGGCCACAGGTTATATATTAATCCATTTATTTCTGGATCTAAGCACTAAAGATGGAATGGGTATCTCTGAAGTAATATATGTTGTTTTTAAATATCTTTTAATCCTCTGCTACTCTCCTTAATTCTTTAAATTTTCCCAGGAAAGCTGAAGTTTTTGTCTAGAACTTGTAATGTAGAAGAATAAGATATCTAATGATAGCAGCAAAACAAACGTAGTAAAGTTAAAATGAGTTCTTTAAAAACACTGGGTGGGGGCTGGGGATTTAGCTCAGTGGTTAGAGTACTTGCCTAGCCCTGAGTTCAATACCTGACCCTGAGTTCAATACCTGGCACTTAAAAAAACAATACAAAACACTGGGAACAGAATATGTGAAAAATTATTTACATATGTTAAGTTTTTAGAGTATATAAAAACTTAGCATTTGGAACAAACCATGTAACTCACTATGCTGAATTATATATATTTTTAAATCTCACCTTATTTGCTAGATTGTTTTACTTAGGCAACATTTTATTCTCACACTTTATTTTAGGAAAATACAGTATATGTAATATTAACTTTTTGTTGTCAGTGAGAATATAAATTCTAAAATTAAAATACTCCATGTTTTATGTAACACAGAAAAATAACATAGCTCTATACTTACACTACATTTAGTGGTAAGGTATGGTTGCATAGTCATGGCATGTTTAACCATGAGCTGGGGTCTTATTTTGCTGAATAAGAACAAAGTGGTTATGCAAGCTACCAATCTTCCAGAATTCACACCTTTATTGTCAGAGTCTGGAAAAACAAAGAAATAACATACTAAAATATGGCAAAGCAACAGAAATTATATAGATTATTACTTGTTACTCAATATTACCCCCTGAATAGATTCAGTATAGAGCTCAATAAAATGGACTTGTTCTTTTTATACTACAAGACTTTCTGCATTTTTCTTTTCTGTTATAGAAATTACATATACTAAAAATAAAGGACAAAGAGTCCTCACTATGAAAGTCAAGTTTCACAATAAAGACTGAAGTTAAAAAGTAGAATGAAAGTTGTGAAGTTCAGGGATAGTCTTTTGAGAATGAAGATAATGTTAGTTACATATAAAAATGGGTGGAAGTGAAAATGGAGAAAGTTAGCAAAGGAAGGACAAAAACAATTTAGTTCAGGTAACATTATGTTTACGTACACTTTGAAAAGAAAGATGTTGTGGTTGAAGGATGTTAAAAAAATCAGAGTGACAAATGAAGAGGGTGGAGAAGATGGACCAATGCTATGTTAAACAAAATAATGTTCAGGTGAGAAGAAAATACTTGGGGATATAATCGTTTTTAGAAAACAAATTAACTTTTAGAGGGGACTGGCAACTTTTTAACATTGAAGGACATAGCTATCCCTAAACTCTACGATAGGAAACAAAAAAAAAGCCAAGCAAAAAAACAACCAGAACAAGAAGATAAAAAGAAAAAAAAGATAAACATGGAAAATTGAAAAAAAAATTAAAGAGAAAAAATTATTTAAAATATAAAGAATATTAACGATTTCCATAGGTATCTCTCTCACAGGTGACTGGTACCCAATATGGAGCATGGCTGAAGCTGACTACTGTTCTTCATTAATGTGAGTTAGTAGACAGGAAGTATGTTAATCTTACATGCTTTAAGTAGTGGATATAAATTATGATTTTCTATATTTTACACAATTAAGCAACAACTTCAGGTTTGTGACTAGAAATATGATTGGCTAATATTAAAAACTTACAGAATTTGTATTTAAAAAATTTTAACATTTCTAGTTCAAAATTAAGAAAATTCTGTATAACTATAAACAGTATTAGAGATGTAGTATGTATCTTTTAAAAACATTTTTATAATAGTTAAAACAATTTCTTTTTGAGAGAAGAAGAATGTGACATCAAACAAGTATTTAAATAATGCAAAATAAATTTCACTAAACAGTGAAGTAGTTAATTACTAGGCAGAGACACAGGCAAAAATGAGAATTGTGCCTGAAGTATTTTAAATATAAAATTAACTTAAGGATCAATATATAGCATGTCTTACCAGCTAGAGATTCCTCATATTTAAGAATGTGCTCAACTAGGTTATCAACAAGTTGAGTACAAGCTTTCTTCACAGGTTTATATGAGGAATCCTCTTCAGACTTCAACAACTATATATGTGTATACATTAAAAAAAAAAAGCAGTATAATTATTCATTAGGCAGTACTAATATAAACACATTAAAAGTGTCCAGTACAATACACTTTCCAACCTGTCATTAATACTTGAATTTTGAGAGTGCAAATAATAAACAAAAACATGGCATATTTAAAACTATCTTATAAACCAATAATTTGCCAAATATTTTCAAGCAATTTTAGTACAAAACATTTAAACCGTGAGTAGAATCTTAGGTAGGAGATGAGATACAGGAAAGATGATCCCCTTTTTTTCCCTTACTTCAAACAAAAACAAGGAATAACACTCAATACTAGAGCACTGAATTATTTCAAGGAGTTTATAATTAACTACATCTGAATTACATCTTAAAATCTGTAATTATAAAACATAAGGGCAGATTTCTGTTAGCTGTTGCTAATCAATAAACAATGCTTTCAAATTATTATGAATAATGATATGGGACTAGACATCAATCTAACCATAGTCAAAAATAAAATCAATTCGATTTTTCAGAATCATAGGTCAATAGAAAAAATCCTTAAAGTGTATTTGTTTTGTTAGTAAAGATTAGATAATATAATTCTAGGATTTCAAAGAAATCAAAATTTGCATTTGATTTCTGTGAAGACTTTCAGCACTGCACTCTCAGATTTAACTTTCTGCAATAACAAAAACTTTCTGTTTTTGTGCTGTCCAACGTGGTTGCCCTAAGTCGTAAGTAGTTATTAAACACTGGAAATGTGTTTAGTATGAGTGAGGAAATAAAACTAAGTAAAATTAAATTAATTAATTAATTTTGATTTTTTTAAGACAGGGCCTGGCTATGTAGCCTAGGCTGCCCTTAAACTCATGGTGATTCTCCTGCCTCAGCCTCCTGAGAGGTGGGATTACAGGTGTGCACCACAACTCTTGGTTAATTCAAATTAATTTAAAATTTACCAAACACATGTGGCTAGTATTGGTCAACACAAATTTAAACTTTTACTTCAACATGCAACGATTATTAAAATGAACAATCGCGACCAGAATAATGAACATACACACTACAGTTTTTTCTCATTAAAAAAAAAAAAATAAAGCAGTTATCTTCAGTTTACCAGGTTCGACTCTGAACTACAAATTCTCCTGTCCTGCTCTGTAACTCAATTTTCCTTGTTCCACTCCACAATTTCCTTAAGCAACTTTCAATATCACATTTGGTACTTTTTAGGTAGGAGTGGAAAACATCTCTTCATCCCTGTTTTTTCTTTTTCCTCTTCAATACTTTAGGTATATACAAAAGAATGGGCATGTACATTTTTAATGTACTAAGTATAAATAACGATGAGCTCAACTCAAGAACAGTATTTCCAATACTTCTCTCTCCCAATGTATTCCTTCTCTCTTCCTGTTTTACTCTCAAGAAATTATCATCTTGCTTAAAGAAATATCTAAGCTGTATATATACTTTTTATTATAATTTTCCAAAAAGGTATCATATTTGATCATGTAGTCTTCTGGGACTTGTATTTTCACTCAACATTATGCCATTAAATATAATCCATATTGTTTCATATAGCTGCATTTTATTCATTTTCACTGTGATAAAATAGTGTACTTTGCCTATGACACAAATCATACATACACAAGATTCTTTTGTGTATCTTGAAGTGGAACTGCTAGATCACAGTATATACAAATGCTCAACTTTATATATATGGTACATATATAACACATATATGATACATATATATTATATAACTTTATGAAACAATTTTTTTCAAAGTGATTTTACAGGCTGAGTATCTCTTATCTGAAACACTTGAGACTAGTAGTGTTTTGAATTTTGGAGTATTTGCACATAACATAGTAGGTTACCTTGAGGTTGGAACCCAACTCTAAGCATAAAATGCTTTCATTTTTCATATACACCTTATATATCATTTTGAAGGCAATTTTAGTATGTCTGAATTTTACCTGCAAGCCATCACGTGAGGTCAAGTATTGAATTTTCCACTTGTAGAATCATTTCTACAAGGATTTTCAGGTTAGAGATGCTCAAACCTGAAATACTTTCTCAATCATTAGCAGTGCTAAGAGACACTAACTGGTCCATCTCCTTTCTATCACTTGTTACTGTTTGATTTCTCAGTTTTTGTCAGTCAAATGGTCTTGATTTCTATTTCTCATATTATGATGAGGGTGAAGATCTTGCAAGGCCACATATGCTACTTTCTTTATAACGCAACTTATAAATTTCCTCTATTTTCTTACTTGGGGACTCTTACATTGGTTTGTAGGAGAAGACCTCTTTATATATTCTTAGTATTAAACTTTTGTTGGTTACATATATGCTAAATATCCTTTTCTAGTTTATGACTTGTACCCCACTCCCACCTTTCCGTACTGGGGATTGAAACCAGGGCCACTGCTCTGAGCTACACACATCCCCAGACCTTTTTATTTTTTATTTTGAGGCAGGTTCTTGTTATGTTGCTAAATTGCCCTTGCCCAGGCTAGGCTCAAACTTGCCACTCTCCTGCTTCAGCCTCCCCAAGTGCTAGGATGATAATAAGTATGAGCTACCATGCCAGGCTTTCACTACAGTGTCTTTTGATTTATAAATGTCTTTCATTTTAAGACAGTGAAATTTATCAATCATTTAAGATTAATGGTTTTGGAGTTCTTTTTTTTTTTTTTTTGAGACAGGGTCTCGCTATGTAGTCCACACTGGGCTTGAACTCACTATGGAGCCCCAGATGGCCTTGAACTTGCAGAGATCCTTCTGTCTCAATCTCTTGAGTGCTGGAATTACAAGGGTACACCACCATACCCAACCTGGTTTTGTGACTTGTTTATATCACTCCCTACCCAAAGGTCAAAACTACATTCATTCACCTATTACTTTCTCCTACAAGTTGTAAAGCTTTTCATTAATCTATATTAAATTGGTTCTGAGCTGAAGAATCAAATTGTTACAAAAATTCCTCATGGATAGCCAATTCTCCCAAACTCTTTTTACTGTAAAGTCCACCTTTCTCCCATAGTCTGTAGTGCCATGTCTTATACAAATACATTTATATCCCTATCTTGTTCCATTGGTCTGTCTTATACTACTTATTGTTGTTTCAATTTCTGTATCTTTAAAATTAAGTTCTGCATTTGTAAAGTAAGTCAATACTCTGGCTTCTTCAAAGTGGTATAGTTATTTTCAGCTTGTCTTTACATTTCCACATATATTCTGTAACTGCTGTGACATGTGATGAACATTTTTGATTTTGATAAAATTATTTCAAATTTCTTGTTTTGCATGCATTTCATTTTAAATTTTGTAGTTTATTCTCTGCGATTAGGGGATTTGTATTTTATGGTCATTATGTTATTATTCAAACATATTAAATTTTATCAATTTTTTCTTCTGTCCTTTGAAATGATTATTTCTTCCCATTTAATGTTAATCATACACAGAGACTAGCTGTGCACTCACAATGTGAACAAGGTACATAAAATTTTTAGTACTATAATATGGTTTGCTCTTAAAAATATATTGTTTTTAATATTTTTGCAGTACATAATGATAACATTTATTGTGGGAAGTTGAGACATGTACATAATAGATCTTAATTATTTTTTCCTCCCCCTTCTCTTCACTCCCTAACATTCCAAATTCTAAGTGATACAGGTACTTTTTTTACACCATTATTGATATCTTCTTACAAACGTTTCAAACATACACATAACCTGAATTTCTTTAAAACTGTACTCTACTCACCATTTACATTCCACTTCATATAAATGAAATCTAAACATTTTACTTCACTGGGATAAATACACACATCCACATATACATATATACTACTCATATAACACACATCTCCATCGCTTACTTTTTAAATTTTTGATGCATGGGATTGAACCCACGGCCTTGCACATCCTATGCACATGCTCCACCACTGACCTACATGTCTAATCCATTCTATTTTACTTTTGATGTATTTTAAAGTAAACTATAGATAGTAATATATGTTCCTTTTTTCTTTTGGAGAAAAAATGTCTAAGTAATAACATGTATAAATCTCCAACACACAATTACTCATTTCTGTCATGCATTCATCATTGTACCCTACCAAGATAGAAAATAGTGGCTCTCAATTTTTAACACTCATCAGAATCATCTGGAAAGATCATTAATTTACAGAACAACAGGCCCTGCCCTCAGAGTTTCTGATTCATTGAGTCTGGGTATGGACTGAGGATCTGCATTTCTAAGAATTCTCCAGGTAACTCTGATATAACTTTAGAACCACTGGTATGGACACTTAGGATGGCCCCTAAAAGCTGCTTCATGTCCCCTGACCCCGGCAACTACTCTTCTGATTTATCCCCTGCAAATTAGTTTCACCTTTCTTACAACTTCAAACAACTGAAATCATAATATATGTGATCGTATCTTTTTTTTTTACTCCACATGTTTTTATTACAATCTATGTTGTCATTATGCATTGATAGTTTTGTTTCTTTCTGATGTAGAGTAAGACCGTATGGAATCATCACCGTATGGCCGTTTGTTTAATCCATTCCCTGGTCAAAGATTTATTTATTTGCCTGTTTGCTTGCAGTATTGAGGATTGAAACCAGGGCTTTTGCACTAAATCTCCATCCCTTTTTGTTTTTAGACAGAGTCTCAGTTAAAATGCTAAGTTGCCTGGCCTGGGCTCAGAACTGTGATCTTCCTGTCTCAATCTTCAGAATGCTGGGATTACAGGCATGTACCACCATACCCAGCTGAAGCTATTTAGTACTGTATGGTACTTTCAAATTTCTCTATAGAACCATATTCCATAAATAAGGAATCACTGATCTATAAGAAAGCCATGTAATCCAGAAATAAAATTTGGAAACACATGAAAGTGTGCAGAAATAGAATGCATGAAAAGGTAGGAACAGAAAATGTGCTACTTAATTCTCAACTCAAGAATTTCCCATCCAGCAGCCTATTCTTTGTATTGTTCCTAGCTCCTCTTAAATCTGTGCATACATGTTGTCCTAACTGGTAAGAGCCATTATGTCTCTGTCACATGTACCTGCATAAATATTTCTGAGCTATATTTCTTTCATTAAGCCAAAGTCTACTAGTACAAGGAATATATCACAAAGTCAAATGTCTTTGGTAAACTAAATTTCTGGTAGTAACAAAAGTAGAAAAGCAAAGAATACGAAGCATGAATCGAATGGGCAACCACAAATTAACTAAACCGGACTAGAGAGGAAAGATACAAAAAATGTACAATTACCCCTCAGAGATTAAGAATGTGGTCATTTCCCTTTTGCTTCTAACTTGCCAATAATATAGAGGGATACTATTATAGATTCTTTTTAGTAATTCTAAATAATGCCACCTCTGAAAGTTACACTTAACTCTTACTTAAACAATTTATTATACTTATCAAATAAAATGTGGCTTGTACCCTTTTAGAAATTATGGTGTACCCTCTGGAATAGTTGACATAAACTTGACTAGGGCAGTCATAAGGCTTTCTAGCATAGAATTAGTTATTGATTTGAGAAGGAAATGATGTCAAATGTATCTTGTAAAAATATGAAACAAAATAATTTATAAAAGGGTCTAAGATATTATGGATTAGATAATACAGCCAAATGCCACAAAGGTATTTAAAAAGGACATCTTGAAATTTTTAAAAAACTGTAACATTATACAGCGGCACACAAAAAGACCAGTTTTTAAAATGGTTAACACCAAAAGTTGGTGGTCAGCTGGAAGTTTCATATTTTGCTGGTGGAAATGCAAAATGGTTTAGTCATTTTGGAAAAACAATTTCACAGTTTCTTACCATATGATTCAGCAATCACACTCTTAGGAACTCACTCGAGATAAAATATATCTCCACATAAAAATTTATACACAAATATTCATAGCTACACTATTAATAAAGCCCAAAACTGTAACTGGTGAATGAGAAATTGTGATACATTTATACCACCAAAACTATTTAGCAATAAAAAACCCTCAACATTAATATATAGGCAACATGAATGAATCTTAAGTACATTCTGATAAGTAAAAATGGTCCAACACAAAACACTATATAGTATATGATTCTACTGATATGAAATCCTAGAAAATGTGCAACTATAGTGACAAAAAGTGTATCGATGTTTCCTAGACTCACAAGGAAAGGAATGCCTGCAAAAAGGCACAAGGAAGATTTTTAGAGTGATATCCTGCATCTTGATTGTGCTGAAGATTATATGGCTGTATATAATTACTAAAATTCAGCAAATTGTACGCCTAAAATTAATAAATACTTTTGCATGTGAACTTTGCCACAATGACTTTGGTTTATTGCTAAAAATATCACTATTGGCTTACTAGTAAAAAATTTACAAAAAATAAAAAAGGTAAACAGAAACGAGCAAACCTAAATAGACAGTAACTTGTTTATACAACTAAACAGAAAAAAGTATTTCAAGACAGACTTTTAATGGACTATCTCAATGAGTTATAGCTAAGAGGAAATTAAAAAAAAACAATTTAAACTAGTATAGTCAGAATCTTATTGTTACTATAGTAGGGCAAAACAAAGAAATGATTGTGTTAATTTCCTTAGGAACCAAGAGCTCTAGCCTAAAGGAAAGAATAAAAGTAAAATCTGATTATCTCAAATTTGGATTAAAAATATAAATTCTTAATTGTCTTCCTCTTTTTATTTTTTTTATTTATTTTTTTCTTCCTCTTTTTAAAAAGCATGCATTTCAGTTGAGAAAGGTGGCATATACCTATAACCCCAGCGCACCGGGAGGAGGAGAAAGGAAGATCACAAGTCTGAACACAGCCCGGGCAATGACAGTCTGTTTCAAAAATAAAAATACCTTCCAGCTCTGCACAAAGGCTGGGGGTTCACTGTCAGCACTGTGGGACAGGGGTGGAGGTGGAACCAAGCACATATTTCTAGCTCCATCCTCTGACAATGCCCAAAGCTGCAATGATTAGCAACGGACATCCACACCCACAACACCTAGATTGTTCCAATTATGGGAATCAAGATTCTGGAAAAATGGCTGATTTTAAATTGGGGCAGAAATGTACAGAATAAATCTGGGACAAATTTATATATGCCAGAAACAGGCTATGGAAGATTAACAAAGTTCTATCAAAAGGATGCTGGAATTGATGTATAACATACTGCTATTATGGTCACCCCCCCACACATATATATAAAATTTTTGGTAACTTTAGCTGTGCTACCAACTTTGGGAAAAGTATCCAAGTTTATCATGTTCAGTTGGCACTACAGAGAAATTAACAGCCATAATGATCTAGAAATGTTAAACTTAAGTTTTTTTCCATTTGTATAGGGATAACACACTCGTATTAAATATGTAAGGTCTTATCTACGTGGGTTTGATTACAGAAGCTAATAGTATGCTGTAACTAATGAACAAAAGGGACACAAGACCAACTTGAAGGGACAAATTGGGTAAAAGGGGATAATTTGAATATCAGAAAGAATCATGACTACAATTAATTAAAACACATCACATACACAGAACTCTACTAGTTCACACTGATGTTAAAAATGAACAAACTCATTGGTCACATCTGAAGTCTGATAAAACCCATTCTCAAGACTGATTAAGTACAGTAACAGAAAGGAATTGAGAGTTTTTCCTACTGTTTTTGAATAAACAGTATTTCACAGGAATCAAATAATTAGGGAAAAAACCCTTAAAATTCTCTTTTAGAATAAATCACTAAAAATAGGACAATTAGACATTACATGCCTCTTGATGTGATGTAATAATATTTAACGCCACCTATGAAGTATAAAGAAAGTGTCCCCTAGCCTAAAAATCTAATTTGATCTTATTAAGCCTCCAGATCTAACCAAACATTTACAGGAAAAAAAGACAGGTAAAGCAACAACTTCAATGGACCTAGAAGAAATCCAAGAGATCCAGAACATGGGACAATCTGTAGGAAAACAGACAAATGGCACAAAAAAAGGAGGTAAGAGGCCAACTATTACTGTATGAAAGACCTAAGGACTTTGTCAACCAAAGCAACCGTAAACCATAAAAAAATTTTTAGACACTTGGCAGAAAAGTGAACATTGAACAGATACCAGGTACAGGGAATAACATGTTATTTATTTTGATAGAGATGATATTCTGTCATTATCTATTATAGACAGATACTAACTTGTTTATCGGTAGAATGACATAAAGTCTGAGCATTGTTTTAAATATATTACAGCAAACACCACCCCGCAAAAGATGGGAGAAGGATAGATAAAACAAGACTGGAAAAATCAGGGTAATGAATCAGACTCAAAAAAGCTGAGCAATGAATAATTTTAACTGACATTTTCTGAAATAAATTAAAAATTTATAAGGACAAACATTAAAAAATACACCACTCTTTAATTCTGTCCTATTAAAAAATCCTATGTATTTTATAACATGACAAATAATATAATTATATATTTAGTGTGATCTGTGTTTTTTAATACATTTCAGTCTCATACAGATTAAAGGAATAAGAAAAAAATATAATTTGGAAAGAAGGGAAGAAAGATTTTCAATTAGTAATTCAGAAAACCTTAAGGAGTCAACTGAATACTTAATAGCAAAATTAATAAAAACATTCAGCTTAACATACTGAAATAAATATCTGCTACCAAAGGCAATTATTTAACAAAAAACTGAAAAGGTTCTTTAAAATCATAAGATCTGCGAGGAACTGACCTATTAAATTTCATATTGTGAGACGTCAAAATACTCACATTTTGAAGAAGCTGCTCAAACCAGTCATATCCAGTATCTCTGCATGCTGCAACCTGAGAGTGAAAAGGTGGTGAAACTATCAAAGGTAAAAATTTGCTCTTAAAAATATATTTTTGTTATTCTAATAGTCTGAAGCATATGACTTAGTTTTCTGAATTAAAAATTTTATTTTTAAATGAAATTATCTTTTTCTGTGAAAACATTTTCCAGTGTTACAGGATTTCATTCCAAAAGTAACTTGGAAGACATTAAAGAAATTAGTTTAACATACTGAAGATTAACACTGTACCAAATTTTGAAAAATAACTTAAATCACACTACCAGGAAAACATGTAAGGTATAAACAATAAAAACAAAAATGCCATCTCAATCTTTTTAGATGGTAGATGTATAAAGATATCAGTGGAAATGTAGAAGGATCATGTAATTGAATTTATAAAATTACTCAAAGTATAAAAAGTACTTGCATCAAAGAAAAAGATAGTTTGTGTGTATAATAAAACTAATCTACCCTTTCCTGATACAATGCATTTTAGTCTTTACACTTTCAGTTTCTTACACTAGAGAAACAATGTAAACATGCGTGTCTGATTTAAAAAGGGAAGAAAGTGTTCTTATGGGAAGGGGAACAAGGGAGTGAGGGGGAAAGGAACAGAGGGAAAGAGAAATAAGGAATAGAAGGAAAAAAGGAAACAAAGCTTTTGTAAATAAGGAAAGAGGAGGGGGTGAAGCGAGGGGAGGGGAATGGGGAAAAAAGCAGCAGCAAGATATATCATGTGAGAGTACAAATCCCCTATGATGAATGTTATCACTATGTACATCAACAATGTACCATTAAAATAAAATTTAAAAAACTAATCTAAATTAATATTTCCTGAAAAAGGTAGAAATTATTGTGGGTTTGCAGGCTGTTGCTCATGGGCTACTTATGTACTGTGTGCTGGAGAATGAGGACCTTAATATCAATGTTTACACTGTGAATGCCAAAAATTTGGGCTATGTGGAAACATCAACCTCAGCTTACTTGCATCCATCCTTTGAGGAATGCCAAAAATATAAAGTTAAGAATTCAGTACTCAATACTCAATGACAAAATTTAAAGAAATAACTCATAACACATCATCTCTCTTCCTTCATAAGATGAAGTAGGCTCAACTAGGTTTGCACCCATAGTGGCCCCAAGACCTGTTTCTGCCCTTCTTACCACATCAGTGATGTTTAAAATCTTCCTCGTCATTGCTTCTTTGTCATTGTGTGGTGTTGGAGTGAACCACAGTTTTTGGAATGTTTCATTTACTAATTTCTAGAAAAAGAAAATTCAAATTAACTACAACAAATATGGCAAATTATCAATCCCAAATATTCATTAAGGTCCAACATAAAAATATAACTAGCCAAAACACAAACTCCCAATAATTTCTAGTGTAAATTTCTTCACAATTAAAATCACCAATTGCCAGACACTGTGGCACAAGACTACAATCCCAGTATCTTGGGAAGGTCAGGCAGGAGGATTTCAAATTCTGCCTGGGAAATTTGGATCCTGCTGCAAATAAAAAGGGGTGGGGATGCAGTCCAGTGTGTGAACGCCCTGGGTTCAATTCCTGGTACCTCCTCCAATAAACAACAAAAAACAACAAAACAATACCATACAAACAAAACAAAAAACCCAACAAAATTTCTCAAAACTATAAACCTTTTCAATTTGGTAAAGATTTTAAATAATTTGGGTGATACTTTGTCTAGCTTCAAACTTCTGGGTAGCATATATACTCTTAGTTTCTCTGTTGTTGATGAAATGAAAAAAGTTTTACTGGTTTCACAGTGTGTTAAACTTAAAAAGGAAAACCAAATTATATAATTACAAATATATGTAAATTCACTAATGAACTTAGGACTCTACTGTTAAGAAAGTATTTATTTACTAATTTAGAAAATCCAGCCCACACCGTTTGAAAATCAAAATAATTTTAAGGTGATGATAAATTTTCTGGATAAAATGCAATGTCTACAATGACATAAATCAATATTTAAGTTATTTCAAATATTAATGAAAAATAAGTTTTACATTGTTTTCATCTTACCTTAATGCCCTCTTCATCATTCACTCTACGAATCATTTTTACACACATTTCTGTAATTTTTGGAAATGTTGGTTGTTCAATACAGATGTCTCTTAGAATCTTTATTACTCTTTTCCTGACACTAATACCAGTATCCTAAAAATAGACAGTTATTTTCAAGTGTTAGACAAATCAAGATACTTAAAGTATATGAAGTCTAATAAAATGAAATAATTTACCACAGGACACAAGACTAGAAAATAAGGTTGTCAAAATTAAATGGGATAATAAACATAAAAACTTTTAGAATAATGTATGGTACTTAAACAGCATATGAAATATTATCTATAAAGTTTACTCATGAAAAATCTTTAATCTAAATCTAAGAAAACCTTTGACACTAACTTATGGCTTACAAAGGAAATAGAAACAAAGGAACAATTAAAACCATGGGGTAAAAAAAAACTCCTGGTCTTTTAAATCAATGTCATGGGGAAAATGTACACAAAAAAAGAGTAGGAGAATAGTCTTCAGTTTAAAGAAATGATCCCCAAATGCAACACATAATTAAATTTTAATGTTTGGAGGGAAAAAGACAAGACTGGAAAGACATTCTGGAAGAACCAGAGAATCTGAATATGAACTGCTTATTATATTATGGAATGTTAACTTGCTTGAGTGAGATAATACTTTTGTTTATACAAAACAATATCCTTATTTTATAGTGCTATAAATTGAAGTATCCTTAGGAAAAACAATAAAATGTTTATAATTGAATTTAAAACAATTTAGCAAAATATGTAAATGAAATATGCAGGTGGCTACATGTACATTCCTTGAACTATATTTAATCTTATAAATTTTCTATTATTAAAGAATTTTTAAAGTACATAAAAAACATTGGCCACTTAACTTGTAAAATTACTGATTTCCAATATGCAGTTTACTAGTCCTGCAAACATGTAGGCTATTTTGGCAGGATTAACCCTGTCAGATTTCACTGGCTATTCAGGAATCATATTGATTATATCCTTCATTCTTTTTTGCTGTTTTGTTTTTTGAGATAGGCTCTTGCTACATAATTCAGTCTGGTCTTGAACTCACTAAATAGCCCAGGGTGGTCTTGAAGTGGTGGCGATGCTCCTGCCTCAGCCTCCTGAGTGATGGGATTACAGGCCTGAGCCACCATGCCTGGTTATATCCTTCACTCTTAAAAAAAGACTGAAGCACTAAAAGGAAAAAGTTCTTCTGCCCTTTTCTTAAATTGTTCATTTCTCAATGAAGATTCTATGCGTAGGTGAGGCTAAAAACTACTCTAATAATTCTTAGTCACACAAATATTTTGATATGCTAATGGTAATAAAAAGTTTGTTTTCACAGCAATACCTAACCTTATGCACAAACGCATCTATACTGAATTCTCTAAGAAGTCAGTATGTCTCTAACTGGATAGTGTGGACAATCTATAGTCATTTCCCATGTCAATGCTTTCTTTTATTTTCTAGGAAAATACTTCAAGGACAGAGAATTCTGTAACATATAAGAAATAGAGTATCCTAGAACAGTTTTTCTTAAGTTTGCTCTTAAGCCTCAAATAACTCCTTGGTCTAACTTCTAGGTATGTGATCTTATCCTAATTCAACTTGAAGGAATTATATAAAAGATCCAAAAATACTCTCAATACCAATGTAATATGTTTTTCAGTAAAATACTTATTTTTGTTCATATACATACATATATAATTACGCTAGCTCTCTGTCAAAATAACTTATTAATTCCTATCATTTATTCACTGTAAACTGAAATAATAGTTTCTGAAAAGAGGAATTCAATTTTTGTCTTTAATGTGCTTTATGATATTGAGCAGTACATCTCTTGAAAACATCCGTCTTTAGAAGGCTGCTACAGGTTAGGCAGTATAAATATACAAATAACATATATGGAGTGGTACCTTGGTTCACAAAATTCTTTCCATTGTATCTTCCCCTAGTCTAACATTTTAAAACAAGATGTGACACTCGCAAAATATATTCATGAATCATTATAAAAACAGCAAAACACACCAATATTCTTTCAATCAGCATATCATAATACTGTTCAGCAAGCTGAGGTCGACAAAGGACAAATCGACCTAGTAATTCTACTGCTGCTTCACGAACACTGGTGGAGTTATCCATCAATCGTCCATGAACTCCTCGCTGCATATCAAGCTAAGAAAAAAAAAAAAAAAAAGAGGAAAATGTATTTTATACTAAATAGAGCTAGTATTTTAATTTGACTAAAAAACACAAGAAAGAAGAATTATTTTACTCTCTTTACCCTTGCTAGAATACTGGGGTCTACAGCAACAACCTCAGATAAACACTTCATGGCTTTTGTTCGAACAGCAATTGCATTTTCACCAAGAACTCGCAGTATCTGCCAATCAAACATTGACATTTACATAAATTTTTAAATGCATACAATCCAACAAAATACAGCATGAAAATGTATAAAACAACCGATATTTACCTCCTTTTGATTTGTATATAAGTGAGAAAAAGATCCATTACCTTACCTTAACTTACTCTAACTTAAAGTTCAATAGATGTAGTGCATCACTCTAATTTTGAGGCCTTACTTTCATCTTCCCATTCTTAAACGCACTGTTTTTTTCAAGAACCTACAGCCTCACTAAAACCTTGTGATGTGTAACTTTAAACAAGGCTACTTAGTATCATTTAAATATAATCTGCTAACTGAGCAATGTATTTTTTAATACTATCACTCTACTTCTACCATGAACTGTATGTATTTATAGAAATATACAGCATTTATCTGTAAAACAAGAGTCAATGTGTAAAGGACATATAGAACAAGGACATTTTAACAAATGTGGAATACGGAAACAAATGCTGTACAGTATTTTGTAAGCGTGCAGAATCAAAAATATCAGCATCATTGTATAAGGAATTCTAGCTGCTCTTACCTGTGTCAAATAAATATCAAAGCTCTGGGCAAACGGCCTCATAGAGGCCAAGTATCGAACAATCAAACAAGCATCATCATAGTCCACAGTATCAGAGTTCATCCTGCAACAAAAAGTCAATAAACTTATTTTTTTGTAGTAGACATCAAAGATGTCCGTCTGTCTATCTGTATCTCTACCTAATACACTTTCACTCAGGACCTTACTTTAGTGTGCTGAACTGAGACGGCGTAGTTTTGATAATGCTTCTAAGAAACTTTTTCCGGTTTTCAGCTCGATGCATAATTTGACCAGTTGTCTCGACTTCCTTCGCGTGATGTGACCCCTCAGATGACTCTTCGTCCTTCTGTGATTTCATTGCCTTTTCTGTTTCCAGAGTTGTGTCACGGAACCACTGAGCAATATAGAACTTACGAGAAAACTGGAAAGAAATTAAATAATTTTAACTTGATGACATTATCAACAACATTTCCAATTCATTAGTAAAGTTGAGTGCTTACAATCAAGAGTGCAAACATTACAGGTTACTTTAAAGAAACTGTCAGTGTATAAACAGATTTTCAAAAAGCCAGAAAATCTAGACTAGCCCAGATGATAGAAACTTTGCTGCAGGTAACTTTGTTAAAATATTTATATTAACAATGACAAAAGATGACTTAATAAACACAACTGTATTAAATATAGAATACTGTACAACCTTAAGGATTTATCACATGTAAAATAAGAAAGATGAAGGGTCAACTAGAAAAATTTAGAACAGATGGATAAAATGCTGAAGGTAAAGCACTCCCTGTTTTCAAATCTTTTTTGGTGGGGTGCTGGGGATGGCACTCAGGGCCTTGTGCTTGCTAGGCAAGCACTCTACCACTGAGCTAAAGCCCCAACCCCTGTTTTTAAATCTTGCCTTATTTTTGTGGGACAATTATCACTGAAATGGTTTAAAACAGAAGTACACCTATAAAGCTGTTCCATGAATACAGATTAAAAACCTGCAGTAGCTGGCTGAATAATTTGGTAGTCTCCAGTATCTTTCAATTGCCTATCCCATCAATAAAAACATAAAATAAATAGCCCCACATATGAATACTGTTCACTAACACAGCTTACAAATTTTATACATGATCTGCAACACTAATAGCTAGATACATTATATTATATATATAACACAGGGGTAGGGATTATATTTAAAAATAATTATATATAAAATCTGAGTTTCTTTCCATATACTAATAGATCATCTTATATATCTTGTGGTCTATACTCACTCTATCAATTACTTAGCCTAGATTCAAAGATAACCTTTGAAAAGATTACCAAATATTTATCTTGTCACACAAATTCAGTATACCGCAGTATCTGTAACTAGAATTCCATATAAGAGAAATCAACCCATAACCATTCTTTTCTGACTAGATGATCCCTTTATTTCAAAAATCAATATTCCAAACAAAATTTTCTCTTCATGCTAACTCCCAATGTTCTTTTACTCCCAACTTAAATTTAGAAAGGAAAAAAGAATCTTACTACGAGTGAAGGATCGGTTTCAGTGTTTTCATCCAAGTAATCAAGCAATGCTTTTTGCAATTGTTGGATTTCATCTTCTCCTCCTGAAACCTGCAGAATAAATAAAGAAGCAAAAGAGATGTTAGTAGTGTGTTTTAATAAATTATCTAGGTGTAAAGACAAATCTGAGAAGAAACAAACAATAAAAATGAAAATATGGCAAACTAAAAGGAAGAAACCGAAAATATAATTTCTGAAAAATATAAATTGGTAGCTAGAATTATATTTATTTTTATGAAACACCTTTCTCTTAAAAATTTCATAATAGCTGACATAAAATTATAAAATATGCTAAATCTTCAGAGGCAAGGCCTTACCACTGGTTTTGTTTGAAAAAAAGAGAATGCCAAACTTAATCTAATTAATGGAGGCTGTTATCATCTGTATTGATATGCATAAAAGATTTCTTTGCGATCTGTTTACCTATCTGGATCCAGAAAGCGCCTGAATCTTTAGGTTCTATCAAGAATTCTAGAGGCAGAACTGTGAGTCAACATTCATGTTCACAGTTAAAAATTCTAGCTTTACTATGTGAAATGCAAAATATACAGTTAAGAATAGATCTTTTCTAGGAAAAAGGTGAAGGTTATAATAATCTATTTTCTAGGAGTATGATGAAATTGAGTCAGAAATTGGTCAGAGCATTGTAAACTGGTACACTGTAAAATTCTAAAAACAATTTGGAATTATGTGTTAAAAGCTCCCAAAATATTTACAAATGATTCTTCCCAATAGGTTGTACAAGAAGTCTCACGACAACTCAAATAGTGAGGGTCAAGACCGGGGTTTTGGCTCAGTGGCAGAGAACTTCTGTATCACGCTCCACAACTGGCTTAAATTTCTTAGCATTCATGAACAAACAAACAAACATACACTTACAGCCTGGTTTCTACATTATCATTCCCCAATAAAACCACCAAAATTCCTTGGTGAAATACCTGATCCCAGGGCTGGGGCAAAGAAACTAACTGATTGTGATGGTTGATTGATTGTGTCAACTTGTAAGAGAAGTTTAACTAAACTGGTTTAGCAATTCTACACCCTAGGGTATAAAGATCCACCCTAGGGCGGCCCATTCTCTAGATGGTATAAAGGGGAAATGAAGAGGGATATAGTGGGCCGGTTTCTTTGGATTGGTTTTGTTTCCTTTGGAGGAAAACTCCAGACCTTCACCTGGATACTTCAGACCTCTAGACCTTCGCCTGGACCCTTCAGACCTTCACCTGGATCCTTCAGGCCTCCAGATCTTTGCCTGGATCCTTTGGACCTCCAGACCTTCGGCTGGGCCCTCCGGATCTCCAGCTTGCAGACAGACCCTCTGCATGCTTCCACGCCTGACTTGGAAGAAGCCCGAGGAAACCAAATTGTAAACTCTCAAATATTCATATATCTACCATTGTATCTGTTTCTCTAGAGAATACTAACTAATACACTGATATCCCTGAAATACCTTATGATGCCAGAAAGTAAGAAAATCTTCAAAGAAAAATGGAATATACCAAAAATACATAAAAGCCACCATAATGGAACTTTCTTAAATCTGGAACAATCTGAGCATTAAACTGGTAATGGCAACTGATTACAATCTACTAAATGGAATAGAAATTATTAGAAGTTAACCTTTTGCTTTTGATAATTGTACTATGGGTATTTAAAGTAAGAACTTCTGTTTGTAGAAATACACTTTAAGCAGTGTTCTCAAACGTCAGCCTTCACCATAAGCAACCTGGAAGGCTTTTTAAACCTGACTGCCCTACTTCCAGAATTTCTGATTCACTAGATCCAGGGAAGGTTCAAAGAACTTATATTTTAAACAAGTAACAAGGTGATGTTAATGTTGGTGTACTGCTATGCTCTAGGACTCATAGCTTGAAAACCACTGTGAATTCAGGGGGCAATAGGGAACTACAAATGGTTCAGAAAAGATTTTTTAAAAATGTGCATGAACAGATACACATATGTACAGAAATGTATATTTTGAAAGAGAATGATAAAGCAAATGTCATATATTGTCAACAATGAAGTAAAGGGTTTATGGTAGTTTCTCTGTACTGTTCTTACAACCTTTCTAGTACGCTGAAATTATTTCAAAACACAAAATATAGTAAAGAAAAAAAATGAGACACATTTCTACCAACATAGACATAGGAACATAAGGATAGAAAGAAAATGAAAGAAGGAGTTGTATATGATAGGACTGTTAACATCTTGTCCATACTTTAATGAAAAGAATACCTGTATAGGAAGAAATAAAATGCTTTTCCCAGAATGAACACTAATATGAAGCGCCCCCATGCCTCTCCAATATAAAAAGATGTAAAACATTCAAAGGCACAAAGCAATCCAGGCATGCTAAGTCGTAATCTCAGTAAACCAAAGATTTAAATAAAATTACGTACATTAAAAATCAAATAGAACTTCTGTTTTGTTTTGGCGGTGCTGGCAATTTGACTCTGGCCTTTGAATACACTAGGCAAGTACTCTATCACTGAGCTACATCTCCAGCTAAACCAAATACAATAGTATCATGCACTCACAGTAGTAGTTCACAAAAGAAAGTAAACCATGGATTTATATAAGTCATTAAATACCTGCTTTAAAATTCTCTCAATAGACCCTTGATCCATTTTGCTTGTTACAGCATCTTTCCTCAGTCGTGCAGCAACAGTTCCAAGATAATCAAGAGATGCTACTCTTAAAGCCATTTCTGTTGACTTATTACTGAACTGATGAACCTAAACATCAAAATAATTTGTATTTAACAGATTTATAACAACATATTTTTAATAGAAATTTACCATATAAATTCTGTATCTATGTAGTACCATTTAGAATTTAAACGTTTTTTAGTACTGTCTCATTCAGTGATTTTTACCTTCTAATTTTCTGGAAACTGAACATTTTTATTTACTAAAAATTAGAGATTAAATACCCTTATTAACATAGTCACTTTCTGAAGTGTAGACTCTACTGTTTTATTTGCGCAAAATGTGGTTATCACTGAGTAAGAATTTCCTAGGGTAGAATTCTTAGGAAACATAGTATCAGAATAGCACTAACATATTTTTTAGTTCACAAAAAGTAGTTTCAAAATCTTTGTAACAATTTGTATTACAGAAATCCAAATGTAGCTTAAAAAGGAGAAATAATAATTCCTTCCATTTCCCCATTGTATTATATAAGAACTAAAAAGTACTGTACAGCTTTAGAAATATTCTCATATGACACAGTTTCATGCTTGAAATGCATAACTATAATAATTTACGACTCACTGTTGAGATGTTTTAAACAACGTAACACACCCAAACCAAGCCAAACCAAACTAAAAACTCAAAGCATTGCTTTCTTATGTAATGAAATGGAAGTACTAAAATTCACAACATTTTAAAGGTTTCTACAAGGTTGAGACAATATAGTGTACACTTAGGCACATGCAGAAAGAGAGATGCAATGTTCATATTTCCTTACACATTTTTAAAGAATTCATCATCTGTGAATCAGAGTACATCCTCATTATGTTGTCTTCTAGTAATCTAATAATCTTTAAATGCTATACTCTTACCAACAGTCTCCCTAACAAACTAAGGAGTAGTTCAGCAGCTGGCCATTCTGGCTTATTGACTGTAGAAAGAAGGTCTTGAACAAAATTTTCAAAGAGTGGTCTGTAATCTTCTTCACCCTGCTTACTACCACATCTGTTCAAAGATAAATAATGAAGAAAATGTCATTTTAGTTGATATGTCTACTAATGAGACTGATAATCTGTTAACTAAGATTTCTTTCTTCTGTATTAAGTAACAAAGTATATGAGAGTATGTTGAATAAAATATGGCATAAAATGTATTTATTTCTCAAACTCCATTTTCCCTCAAATGTAGTGAATTCACTTATTAACTAATATAAACATTACTCTTATTATGGCTTGTGTCTAGATGTTCCCCCAAAGTGCCATGTGGTGGGGCTTCTCAGAGGTGGCTGGATCTAGAGTGTGTGATGCTGGGATTAAGTGTGTGATGTTGGGATTAAGGGTATGTGATTATTAAATTAGTCCACTCATTGGTTTGGCACAGTTCTGAGTGTGGATAATGGGAAGGCCCACCCTGGATGTGAGTGCTACTTGCCCTAAGGGTGTGTAGCTTGGACAGGATATAAGGGACAGAAGGAGTGCTGCTGTGCTTCCTTACTACTTGCTGCTTTGCTGTGTTCCTGCTCGCCATAAACTGTTTCTCCTGTGACACTCCTCTGCCACGGAGCCAGCCAATTATGAATCGAAACCTCTACAAACTGTGAGCCAAAGTAAACCCTTGCTTCTTTAACTTTGGGTTTCAGGTATTTCATTTCAGCAACGAGAAAAGTAATTTAGACAACTCTCTAGCTAGCGTATTACCTTTTGAAACATGACTACTGGATTTCTCTCTAGCCAATTAAAGACTAATCTCCCTTCACAAACTGTTCAAGTAAAAAGCTCCAAAATCTAGTGAAGAAAAATTATACAACTTTAATTCAGTACTTGAACATTTGGGGTTTAACATGAGCAAATTCAGAAAAATTATATTTTCAAATACTCTTATTGCCTCATTTTAAAGATCAGGAAAGTAAGGACCAGGGAGACATGTTCAAGGTTCAGATTACACCAGAAACCTGGGTGAATCTTTTTTTTTCAAAATAAACCATTTAGGTACTGTGGAAAATAAAAATGAAATTTATGTGAATTTTACTCACTTTTTTTAAACTTGAGAAAGTGTCACTTTATTTGTACACTTAAGAAGATGTACACAGAAACTTGTAAAACAGTTCTGTTAAACTAAAAGAACTGTCAGGGGAAAGGGAGTGTGAAAGTCTGGAACACTGAGGAAATTGAGAAATAAAACAAAAATAGTAAAATGTTTTAAAAAATTAACATTTTCCAAGTATAAATTTTATGAATACAAAACAAATTCATGAATTACTCTAAATGGTAAATAAATATCTAGTTAATAAACTCAGACTTAATACATCTAGCCAACACTGGAATAGCACTTCAAACAATATAAAATCGGATCCATTCATGTGTAGTGTTGAAAAAATGTGCTCATTAAACAATTTTTAAGACATGTACACATTTTTCTAAAGTGTGCCATGGCAGTAGACCATCTGTCTAAATACATCTCCCTTAATACTACAACTTCTAAAACATCAATGACAAAATAAATCACAGGGTGAAAATACATTTTCCAAGATAGCTGCACCATGAATGATCTCAAAATGTACAAAAACCTCTGTAAACCAGTACTATATCCAATATACCTATCAAACTTCAATACTGAACAAAACTGTAGCAAAGGAAATCTTTTCTACATTCCCCTGAGTGCTTAATATTAAAATTGAGACTAGTATAGGCCACACTTCAAGTGGTCAATCAGTTGCTACTGCTTTATACATATATCTGCTTCAGAGCATGATTTAATGTTCTATTTTCATGAATAATTTTTTCCCCTGAAATATATCCTTTAGAAGAACAAAAATTAGATTCATGACTTTTTTGCAGCTGGCAGTGTGCTAACATGGTCTACATTACTGGGTGTGGAAATTTTGCTCACTTTTTAAGGAAGATGGAAAGAAAGTTTTGCGCTGTTCTCATAGCCGTTTCATAGGAGTTAGTAATGACAACATCCTGGTCAACCTGGAGTAAGAAAAATAATTTATAAAGATGGAGGAAGTAAACAAATTAGCTCAGTTGCTACTGCCGTGTTATTACTGAAGAGAGGTAATATATTTAAATACTAAATACTTAACTTTTTAAAAATAAAAACACAGAAACCACTATTATCACATTAAACATTTGAAAACTTTGTAAGAACAATCCAGGCATGATGGAGCACAGCTGTAAATATCCCAGCACTCTGAGAGGCTGAGGCAAGAGGATCACAAGTTCGAGCCCAGTCAAGCACTTAGTGACTTAGTAAGACCCTGTCTCAAAATAAAAAAAGGAAAAGGGCTGGGGATGCAGCTCAGTGTGAATGCCCTGGTTCAATCCCCAGGGCCACAAAACAAACAAAACAAAACAAGAAACAAAAAAAACTTTTTAGAAACAAAAAACAAACTTAAATAAGCAAAAATACTGGCAATTTATTTAATTTCATTAAGCTACATAACAATAAGAAAGATAGTTAACAAATGCAGTATTTAGTAGCTATTTACATATCATGATCCAGTTTAAAATAAGAAGAAATGTAATGGCCATACAAAAAATTTTCCATGGCTTGAAGTGAAGCTCAGTTGTAGAGCTCATACTTAGCAAGTGCAAGGCCTAGATTCAATGCTGGCACCATAAACAAACAAAAAATCCAAACAAATTCCAACCTCAAGGTTTACGAAATACTGGAATATAATCCAAAAGAAAATAAAACTCATTCTTTAGAAATTTAAAGAATAGGACGTAAACATTTACCTCACAGCTAAAGCTCACGTGGCAAATAAATACAGGAAAAGGGACTCAAACTCACTAGTACTAAGCAGGAAAATACAAAATAAACCATGATACAATTTTGGTGACCAGACCAGGTAATATAAAAATATAGAAATGTAAACTGAAATACCAACTTGGTGAGTAAATGGACAACTTCCAGTAAAGTTAATGCATGTATACATCCAAAGAAACTCTAAGTTATTCCAGTATATGATGTGTTTAAGTAAAAAACAATTTCACATATATGCATTAAGAAGTGTCAATGAAAAAAGTTATAAAAATATCACTACCATTTACATAAATTTTAAAAACAAAATAATACTATTCAAATCTACGTTGATAAAGATATAAATAAAAGGAGATAAACATACTTATGATTCTGGTCACCAATGATAAGGGAAGAACCGGGACAGAACAATGGGATCAGGAGAGGTGATAAAACAAAGTGGATCTCACCTTTTAAAACAGTGCTAATTTACTTTACTAAATTACTGTGTATCGATCATTAAACACATTAATATTTGGCTATAACTGAACAGACAAAACTATTCCTATTTCTCTTGAACTCTTGCTGAGATAAAATTATAGAACTTAGGAAAAAAAAGTAAATGGAAGTTATATTTGTTAGCCAAGAGCTACCCATCAGGGAAGGTATAAACTTATTGTTTATATGAATTCCAGATTAACTACATGTTATATTCACTTTCATACTCAGTATTTTATGAGTCTTACCACCTGGTATGGTAGGTCTGTTAAGTATTATCATCCTCATTTTCAGCCGAAGAGACAAAGCCAGAAAGATTACAATGATTTGTGTTTCACCACTTGCAGATATGAGTCAGCATCAGAAAGGAAGTCTCCTAAAACCTTGACTAATGCTTTACAAGGATCCTAAAGCCCAGTCAGGAACCCCTAAACAAGAATTTCACTATTCTTTTTATTTTTTACCAAGAACATGCATTGGTACATTGTATACATAATGATCACATTTATCATGGTTATTTTGTACCTATACATGGTGTATCTTGGTCCCCCGCCCATTCCCCATCCCTCCCTTCCATTCCCCCCTTTCCTTATTTACAGCAGGTTTATTTACATTTTTCCATTTTTTTCCCTTCCTTCTTTTCCCCTTCTAGTTCTCCTCTCTTTTGGTTTTGTTTTTTTTTTTTTTTTTTGGTACCGGGGATTGAACTCAGGGCCTTCTGCTTGCAAGGCAAGCACTCTAACCACTGAGCTAAATCCCCGGCCCCTCTCCTCTCTTTTGAATATTATCTTTCTTTTACCTAATATCTATTATGCCTCTTTGTCTTTATGTACACTTATGTTTTCTTATATTAGAGAAACAATTTGATGTGTACTCCTGAGTAACTGATTTAGTTCACCTCAGACTATGTTCTCAAGGTGCATCCATTTACCTACAAATGACTCTAGTTTACCCTTTTTTTATGACAGAGTAGTACTCTATTGTGTAGAAAAACTACATCTTCTTTAGCCATTCATTAGTTGGGCATGTGGGTTGTTTCCAAGACTTAGCTATGACAAACTGTGTTACTATGAACATAGTTGTGCATATATCTCTATGGTATGAGGTTTTCAATTCTTCTGAGAAGATACCAAGCAGAGGAATAGCTGGATCAAATGGAAGCTCTAGATTTAGTTTTTTGAGGAGTCTCCATACTGATTTCCATAGTGGCTGGACTAGTCTACATTCCCACCAACAGTGGAGAAGGGTTCCTTTCTCCCTGCAGCCCGGCCAGCACTTGTTGTTGGTTGATTTCTTGATAACAGCTGTTCTTTCTGGAGTGAGATAGAATCTTAGCATTGTTTAGATTTGGATCTCTTGAATGACCAGTGATGTTGAACATTTCTACGTATGTTTATTTGCTATTTTTATTTCTTCATCTGAGAAGTGTTTATTCATTTCAGATGCCAATTTTTGTACTGGGTCTTTAAATTTGCGTGGTTTGATTTTTTTGAGTTCTTTATATATTCTAGATGTTAAAACTTTGTCTGAGGGGCAGCTGGCAAGAACTTCACTATTCTAAGAATGACAGAGAGAAGAATATAGTTGTTTCTATCCATGAAAGAATAGTTACAAAACTTTAAAATTATTTCCTTACTTTCTTATTTGAGTCCTCTTCCGAATTAGAATCCTTCTCCGAAGATGGTAAGTGTACTACACACTGAATAAGTTGTAAAACCAATGCTGTAACCATCTGAATATACATAGGTTCTCCATCCATATCACTACTATTCAACCTTTAATGATGAAAAACAATTTAAATTACATGGAGTATAAAGATACTTTCATTTTACACGTGAACTATCATCGAACAGTTTCATGATGCTTTCTTTGCCAACATTTTAGGCACTATCTTTGGTTCTCGTAACAGTGTTCTTCTATTTTTCCTAAATTAGAAAAATACCAACTAAATAACTATACATGCTCAGAAAATTAAAATAGAGGAAAGTATAGTATCTCACACAAATTTCTACATTTTATATGCACTGCAGATAAAAATTTGTAATGAAGAAATACCAAATGCTTACAAAATTATTTTTAAAATAGTAAACGTCTTCAAGGTTTCCAAATACCTACATATTCTAGTGTTTAGCAAGTGAGGCAGTCATCTGGTATTAAAATCTGCTACACAGTCAACTCTTGATCATCTGTGTTAAGAGTATGATGTTGGTGGCACCAATTATGAAAATTCAATTTCAAAGTGTTTTGTTCTACTGATGATGAAAAACATAAGAATTCTCTTTATGTTCATAGTTTTTCTTCAGGTCTAAAACATAACTATCAATAAACAAGTAGCCCAAAAATAAGTAAGATAAAAATAGTGATTTTACAGAAGACGGTCTTCAGAGAAATCTAAAAATAACCCTACATACCAGGTGAACATCTTTAATCACTCAGGAATAATTATGGTAATAACTACCCATGACAACAAAGACAATAATGCTGACCACAGCAGTGGATAACATTCCTTAGTTACAGTGTGTTCAGTGATTAAAGAACATTTAACTCCCAAATCTATTCTCTATACTCCTGTTAAGAGTAGTATTTCAGCTATTCCTAATATTCTGTGACTTTGTACTATCTGAAGGATTACATCCATGTTCTTAACTTCCTTATCATAATTCATAAAATCCTCTGCCTAGCCTGATTCTTTTGAACCATATGTCTTATTGCTTTTCTTGTAGATCGGAAATGATTTTGCCCTTTGCTGTTGGAGATAATATTCACGTTGCCACTGAAAGGCAGAGGATTTCTACTGCCATTTAGTGGGTATGGTACAGATGTAAGCATTCTAGAAAACACAGTACAATTCTGTAGAGCAAATCATTATCTGCTCCAAAATGTCGATGGTGCCGAAACTAAAAAACCTTGTCATAGATTTTGATATTTGAGGATCACTGAAATTCTAAAAATCTTCTAAATAGGCTGAGTAGATTTAGCTCAGTTGTTAGAGTGCTTGCCTAGCAAGCACAAGGCCCTGAGTTTGATCCCTAGTACCAAAAAAAAAAAAATTCCCTAAATATTTTATACATCTAAGCTACTTTACATGCTATTCCAAATAAATTACCTGTTATTTAATCATTAAAATGTAAATCATACAGAAATGATAAAAAATAATAAATGTATAATAGCTACAGTAAAACAGAGTTCATTATTCTTGACTTCTGCTATAGTTAGTTACCTGAAATTCCTTAAACTCCTCTTGCTGGTTGGTAATCTTGCAAGTGAAGTGAAAATTTCTTCTAAAATTAACTGCCTATGTTTTTCATATCTTGAAAATACCTATTTAGTAATTATAAGATTCCAAATTAAACTTAGAATAGAAAACAAAACAAAAATGGCAAGACACATATAATGAAAATATTGTCTACTACTTAGAATGAAAAAAATTTCACTATCTTAAATAGTAATGACACAATAATTGGCTCAAATTTTCTGTTATTAATTACAATATTCCTACAGAAATCACAGTATACAGTTTTATCTCAGAGTACATCGTTTCATCTCATTATAGTTTTGGTAATACCGTGAGTGAAAGACAAGATTTAAATGACTTTAAACAATTCTGATTTCATTATAAATACTGAGACATAACTGTAATATTTAAAAATATTGAGAGATGTTTTTGATGAAAACAGAATAACCCAATAAACTCACAGAACAGAAAAATTCAGTTCATAAAATCCAGTAAGATACATTAAGATACTCCTTATAGTGAAATGAATTTGGTGGAAACCAGGAATGTGCATTTTCAGAAGTCTGGGTTAAATGATATCAATATTATTTTGCGGGTTACTAAAATTATAAATTGATCATACTTACTGCAGTGACTAACTTAATGGCACACAATTGTAGTTCACTGACATTTTCAACAAAAAATGGTGTTATTCCCATTGATGAAACCTAAAAAAAGTAATTAGTACATAATCTTTAGTTATTTCAGTAACATTCTATCTTACTAAATTCCAACACATTCATAAACTTACTGTGAAGGCCTCAGAGGGCATTTTTCCTTTTCTGCCTAGTCAGCATCTTCCTTCCCTGATCTTTTTCATCCCCTAAGCACACTAGCACATACATCAGGTACCTTGCTTCAGAGCTGCCATTTCTCTAATCTCTATCTTTTAGATTGATAAATGCCACAGGAATATAAAGAAACAAAAACCATTTCATTTTCTTTGATGAAAATATTCTGACATACAGTAAAGGAAATAATTTTGAAAGAATCTGTAGCTTTTGGAGCTTATATTACATTTATGTATCTTCTCAAAATGTTTTTGTTTTTAAAATTTTCTGAACTTTTATTTCTTCAGTTCAGATATAACATTCAGACTGGGAAGAATTAACAGTGCTGGCATTGTTACTAATTTAACAGGATTACACTGGACTCAACTGGACACTCTAATTGTAGATCATTTTGTCTAGAAATTTATAAAATGTTTAAAAAAATTTACCTGAAGATGGGGCTGGTGATTTAGCTCAGTGGTAGAGTGCTTGCCTAGCAAGCTCAAGGCCCTGAGTTCAATCCCCAGCAGCCCCCCACAAAATTTACCTGAAGAATTGTTGTATCTGTAAGAAGCTGTATCTCTAGTAATTCTGACAAGCTGCTCACAATGTCACAAACTTTGTTATAAAGCATTACTATTACTCTCTGCTTATGAGTAGAACATTTAGCCCGTTTGGCCTTTGAACTTAATAAGCCTCCTGAAAGAAAATTTAAGACAAGGAAAATATTAACTTTTAATATTTTTCCACAAGAGCACTAAAGCTTTGCTGAATAAGAGAACAAAAAATTTTTTGATACATAAAAATATAATCTGGCAAAGTTGTTTATTAAGAGAAAATTATTCTCTAGGGATAATCTAATAGAAACGGTCTTATAACAGATAATCTGCAGAACATTTCAGTGGCTATTAAATTCTTAAATTTAAAGTATTACTTTATCTTGACTTCTCTTTTTTTCCATTGGAGCAGTACAATAACATTATATTTTCTTTTAAATAAATTTGGCATTATTATACAATAATCAAACATTTTTCACATGAACTACTTCATTGCTCTTTTAGTAAAAGGAATGAAAAAGAATGTGTCTTGAATTAATTCATTTTGAAAATAATGACTATTTTGGGTAAGCTTAGGGAGAAGTAGTAATGGTACCAGAAGCTGGTGTCAAGGATTTTCTCTCACCACTAAAAGTAACTTCAATGATACATAAATAAATACATGTTGAGTATCCCTTATTATCAAAATGCCTGGGAGCAGCAAGGTTTCAGATTTAGAAGTTTTTCACATTTTAGAATATATGCACAGACTTTAACAGTTCAGTACCCCAGTCCCAAAATCGGTGAAGTTCCAAGTCTAAAATTTTTTGTTATGCTGATGCTCAAAATTCGCAGATTTCAGAGCAATTTGGATTTTCAGATTAGAGTCGCTCAATCTGAAGCTGCTAAAGAAATTGTAATAAATAAGAACTATATTAAGAGTTCTACATTCTTGTCAAATACAAAATCAATTTACTGCAATTTATGTAATCTAATAGTCCTGGAGCCATTTAAAATATTTTGACTCATCTAACATGGCAAAAACTTACAACAGATAATTGGATATTATAATAAAAAGGACCAATATAAATGTGCAAACTAACCTCCATGTGGATCTAATCTGTAAACAGGATCATACTGAGGATAAAGTGTATTCTGCAAATGAAACTTAGTGTACTGTATAACTCTTTCAATTACATCTTCAATGTATACAGCTTTTGGCATATTAGGGGATGTCATAATGTTGATAGTTGTAAGACAGGCATCAGCTGATTTTGTAACTCTCTCCATAATAAGGTCTCTCCATAATCTTTCTTCTTCTTCAGTATCGTTATTCTATAAAATAGCACAAAAGTGAAATTTGTTTATTCTCACCTAGAGGATGCCAAACTTCAAGTGATCATACAGATGGAACCACCTACAAATATGCCAGCCTCCTTTCACTGGGACCCACTGGATCGACTCGTGAAGAAAGTTCATAACTGCTAAACTGCAACATGACTTCTATGCAAGGCCCATCAGATGAGCTCTCCAGAGGTCACTGACTGTGGTCTCCCTGACACCGACCCTTCTCAGCTCCAAGCAGCTAGATGGAAACATCGCCCCTTCTCCCCTAACCCCTAACCACAGTTAGGGATACTTCTTCAGAGAGGGGGATATTATAGACAGCGAAGTAAGGTAGAAATATTATAGGCAGTCAGACAGGGATGGGCCCTCAATGGAGTCAATACACAAGAGGAGAATACGCTACAACTATGGCTGGAGGCTGGAGGCTGGAAGCGTATCCATTGACGGTCAGGTCTCAAAATAAGGATGGAAAGACCAGAGCCACACCCCTGGTTGAGAGATAAACAATGAACTGAAGATTATATCTGATAAAGTCTAGGTCACCCAGGTGGGCGACCAAGATCTCCAGATCCAACTCACCCTGCAATATCTTTGGTTCTCTCCTTGCTGATTTACTACGTGACTTTCTTCCCCATTGCATCACTATTACCTAAACGACTACACTTGTAATATTATTGGTTAATCATCATTTTGACACATTGTACCCGCTTCACAATTTTGCTCTATAAAACTTCCCCTGAAAAGTGAGCTTGTTGGCAACCCACTCGGGTCCCCTCCTGTCTCCCAGGAGCTCTCTTCCTTCTTTCTCAATAAATTTCCTACTCTTAACCTCAAAAAAAAAAAAAAAAAAAAAAGCACAATGTCAATGAAGCGAAGGTAAACACATGTATGGTTCAGTATTATCAATAAAAATTATGATACATTTGATTTTCACTGGTGGAGAACACTTTTGAGATGTGTAGTCTGAAAGGATATCCAGAATGAAGTACAATACTGATATTCTTTTAAGAAAGATTTTTGTTTTAATATTCTCAAACTTGATGTACTTTCTAATTTCACTACTAGATGATACTCCAGTGACAAAATTATATTTTGTGTACTTCATTTTAGCTGAAAACTACATTGTGTATTGACTAATTTGTGCCTTCAGTATAAACAGGATCATTTTCAAAACCTTTTAAGTCAGCAGAAAGGAAAAATTAGAAATAGCAGTATTATTGACTCAATTATTTGTAATATCTGTTTTTTTTTAACAGTACTATATTTTCAAATAGATTAAAAAGTAGAGATATGTACGGGGCTGGTAGTGTAGCTTGATGGTAAAGTGTGTGCTTAGCATGCATAAAACCCTGGGTTAATCCCCAGCCATTGAAGAAATTATTTTATAAAATGGATAACTGAGAAACAGACACAAGATTTCACTGTATTTTGCACATTAGCAACTTAACATCACTACTGAGATAGAGTGCTTTTAAGCTTACTGTTAAAATGAAAATCATTTATTATGAAATACAAATTTTGTCTTTTAGATTACTTCTGAGCCTCCTGAATGCCAGGCACATGCTTACCACTGAACTATACCCCCAGTGCCAGAACTCTAAATTCTTAATGGAGTTTATCACAATTTCTTGGTGAAGTGTTTAAGTAACTTGTAGACTAATGAACTAGACTGCCAGTATAGGCTTCTCTAAATGCTTTGCTTCTATAATTGAAAAACTAGTTAAAATACTGGGGCTGTAGCTCAGAGGTAACAGTGCTTGCCTACTGTGTGTTGCCCCAGGTTCCATTCTCAGCATCACAACAAATAAAACATAAAACAAAGAAACAAAAAACTGGCTAAAAAGAGTATTTCAAAAGTATAGGTATATTTAATAATCCAGAGAATTACCACTTGAGAGATTTTTCTACATATTTTATTTTATGAGATGATTTAGCAATTCTATGGCTTCTGCAAACACCAAGAACAATTACCTAACGAGATAAAATCCAGTGCATACATTGAGAACACACAAACACACACACATAAATCCCAAAATTGTTAAAAGTAGTTACTGCTGGATAACAGTACAGATCTTTTTGCTCTTTTAGCGCTTTTTGAGTTTTGGAATTTTTCACGACATAAGTCTTTTTGTAATCAGACGATCTCCTCCACCCCTCCAGTGCTGAGACTAAATCCAGGGCCTTGTATACACTAAGCAAGTGTTCTATCACTGAATTACACTCCTCACCCCCAACCTAGGTCCTTGAATACATAAAGCACACATTCTACCACTGAGTTATATCCCTAACTCCCCAGCAGACTTTTAAAAATAAAGAAAATTCATTAGCTTACAACTACCCCAAATTCTCAACTCATATGAAATGCTGATAAGCATCAGCATTCGCATTCATTCATGTTAGAAATATCAAGATCAATTTGAATGCACATGTGATTTATATAAAGTCTGCTACAATTCTAGTGAGGCAGATCCTAGGAAATTTACTCAATTCATAAAACTTTTTTTTTTCAATTCATAAAACTTTGAACCATGCTGCAACTGCTTTTAATAAAAACATATTAAAATGTGGTAAGAGTTGCACTTAACATTTATTGAGTAATTACAGTGTATCACACACTGTCCTAAGCATTTTACATGAATGAGTCCATTCTTTGAAGTAGGAATAAAAATGGTACATATAAGGATTAATGCTTTAGTATACAGCAGGATATCAGCATAAGGTTTTTAATTTTTTCTAGAGAAGGTCAACAAGAATTACTACCTACTATTATCTCATAAATGAAAGCAAATTTAAAATCCATTCTCATACAGGGAAAATCACAGGCTAAGATTTAGTTCTTTAAATTGAATAAATTTTTATCTGTATCCTTACTTTACGGCATGGCTGTGAATTGACAATGTGTAATAATTTTGAATTACTAAAAGCAAAATTTTATTAACAATGTTAATAATTATAACTAATAATTTGTAATAACAAGCTCAAAGTAATGAAATATGGAATGTTCCCTACAAATCAGAGTTGCTTATGAAAAAGTTTATATCCTAACAACATTAAAGGTTAAATTCACAGTGTAGATCTTAGACTTACATGATTTAACAAAGTAGAAAGCTTTGACCCATCCTGAATATTCTTCTCCAAGATATTTAGGACTTTCACAGTTTTGTCAGTTGAAAGCTAAAACAAGAAAATAAATTTAATCAATCGTTGGAAAAAGTTATGAATTATTCAACAATCTGTACATTAATCTCTTTGGGCTATGGAAGATAAGACATTACCACTCCCATAAAATGTGCAAAAACTTCTCCACTTAGAACCTTTACTCAAATCTGATTTAAAGAGTTTATCACCTGTGTCTGAAAGACAGATGAGTCAACACAGGATGGGCACATATACTGCACATATTTCCAGTCAATTGTAGCTAAGACTTTGTAGTTTATTATGATGCCAGGCCCTCTTCTCTTGTGGCCATGACACTGAACATATCTATGAACAGATGTACACACTGAAGATTTTACTCACTGATTTTATTATCACAAGGCTTCATGGTACAGTTATTCATCAGGTTTCTAAAATCCAAGATAGTGCTTTGAATACAGAAGCATGAAATTGTGAAGCATAAAAACTATGAATGTGAAATAATATTGTTCAATTTAGTAGAGATTATCTTGTATTTTTAATGTCTCCTGTTTAATTTCTTACAAAGGATATTTTCTCTTTAAAAAATTAGTAGTCATTCATTTGAAGATTCTGTCAGGAGAGAACTGTCTCTTTTTTTTTTTTTAATTTTTTTTTTTATTATTTTTTACCAAGAACATGTATTGGTACATTGCATACATAATGATCATAATCAACATGGTTATTTTGTACCTGTACATGATACATCTTGGTTTTCCCCCCTCTTCCCCCTTCCCCTCCCCTCCCTTCCATTCACCCACCCCTCCCTATCTGCAATAAGTGTAACTACACTTTACCATTTTTTCCCCCCTTTCATCTTACTTTTCTTTTAACCTTCTTCTTTATCCCCCTTTTCCCTATCTAGTTCTCTCTTTTAAATACAATAACTATTCTACCCCTTTGTCCTTATTTACACTTATGGTTTCTCATATCAGAGAAACAATT
>PVJO010006283.1:0-90603 GCA_004026905.1 Hystrix cristata | reverse complement strand
GGATTGTAGACCTCAGAGAATTTTCACTAGAGAGAGAAGGAGGGAGGGGAATGGAATGATAACTACGTGAAGTGATATGTATGTTAATTATCTTCATGGTAGTGACTATTTTACAACGTAACATTAGGTTCTATTAAATGTACACTTTATTTTTTAATCGTACCTTGATGAAAATGGAAAAAAATTTGATGAATTCTGAAAATAATAGAAATTAAAAGACAGTATTAGAAGTGGAAAGAATCTGCAGAAAGAAAATTGGAAGGCTGTGAAAATTTTTTAATTAATAAAGATTGATTTTCTATTGCTCATAGCATTTTTCAGGAAGTACCATAGAGAGATTACATACAAAATAATTTCTGTGGATATTGCTTTACTGTTGTTTATCAAATACTTCAATTTCCATTTGTTTCAATTTTGTTTGATTGATTAAATTATAACTATTTTTCAGAATTATGAAGCATATACATATTGGAAAAATGATAATCAAAAAATAATCTATGTATGCAAGTAATAAATGAAATGCTAATCAATACAAGAGAAAAAAGAAATAATTTTAGAAGAAGGTAAATTGACAATTTCTCAGAACAAGTTCTATAAAATTCTTCCTGGAGAGGGTTTGAATTTTATAACAAGGAAGAGTTATGGCTTAGTAGAAAGAAACTGGAACAAGCTGGCCTCATTGTTTATATTCTTGCAATTTTTTTTCAATTTTATTTTAGTTCAGTTATTAGTGCTTGTGTGTAGTATAAAATGTTTTCATACCTTTTGGGAAGTTGGTACGTGTGCATAACACATCTTAACCCCTTTTCATTCTGCCCCTCCCCCACATGTCTTGCTTGCTTTCCTTTTTTGTTCATGTTTGCAGTACATAACACATGCCATCTCCTTTTTCTCCTTTTCCAGCCCTTTCCTCCCTCTCCCTTCTCTCCATCTCTTGATCCACTTTCAGTTTGAGAATAAGCTGTCTCTTACTTCCCACCATGTATATTTTATTTTGCTCTTTATATTATTTACGCTTTGGATTTCTCATGCAATAGAAATCATGTCATATTTAAACATGTGTCTGATTTATTTCACTTAACATTACGGTCTCATTTTCCTAAAAATGACAAATCTATATTTCTGGCAGAGTAGCATTTTCTTTATCCATTCATCTGTCGATACACATGCAAGCAGCTTCCAAAATGTAGCTATTATGAATCATGCTGCTATTAACAAGGATAGGAATATATCACTGTAATATGATGTCTCTAACTCTTTCAGAAAGGCACCTAAAAGGAGAATGACTAGATAGCCCAAAATAAATCAAAACATGGGCAAGTGAAATGAATAGGGCCTTCACAGAAGAAGTACAAATGGCCAATAATACATGAATAATTATCTCAACATTTTGGCCCTTAGAGAAATGCAAATTAAAATAACATTGAGATTCCATTTTACCCTAGAAAGAATGCCCATCATCAAGAAATCAAATAATAACAAATGCTGGAGAGGCTGTGGAATAAAAGCAACTCTTTCAAACTGTTGGTGGGAATGTAAACTAGTACAACCACTATGGAAATCAGTTTGGAGATTTCTCAAAAAACTAAAGTTAGAAATTTAATTTCACTCTTTCATTCTTATAGTTTACTACTCACAGAGCAGAAAAGGTACCTTCACAGCAGATGTTCAAACATAAAGCTTAGCTCCCTGTTCTGCTTAAAACCTTCTATAATTTCTTTCATGTTTAGAAATAAACAAGTAAAATGTTTCCATGTTTACAATGTCCTAAAGCAGCCAACATGAGCAGGCACCTGCCTGTTTCTCACCATGGCTGCCTGCCACTCACTCCAGACTCTGGCTCATTAGGGAGTAAGTCCAGGATGCCCTCACATCAGCATCCTGCCTTTGTGGTTTCCACCTTACAACTGTCCCTCTACATTTACCCCTACTTTTCTCCCTCAGCACATTCATACCTCTCAAAAAATGCATCTCTTTTGAGATTCCTCTGATCTGCAAAAATCCTCTTTTCAGCCCTCAAGCCCCCAATCACCTTGTTCATTTTCTCTCCCACAAACATTAGCACAAAGAAGGTTGCCAATGGGAAGGGAAGAAGAATTTATTGCCTTCCCTAACTTCCTAGATCTGTAAGGGTGCACGTTAAAAACTTGAAGGCAATTGTATGGACTGCGAAATCTTGTTAGCTGATGAGAACTAGGATGGTCAACTGATGAGAAAACTAAGGTTAAGAAAGACTAAATAAATTGAACAAAGTACCACATGTATCAGAGTAGACTGAAATACTATGTGTGTTTTTATGCCTCCAGAATTTTACATATCTTTCTTTCCCTTACAAAAATAAATTGCTGCATTCTAGAGTTTTCCTTCTTAGTTATCTCAAACAGAAACTAGGGGAATCAACTGGGGAGAGAAATCTATGTTATCTAATAATAGATGCTTAAATTTAGATAAATGTTGACATATATGTTATATATGTATATCCTGAATATATTCTATGCATATCCACATGTATATGTACATTTTTATATATAGATGTTTATATATGTATATGTACCCACAAAATCATTACCGTAATGAATATAGTAAGCGCATCCATCACCCCCAAAGTTTCCTTGTGCCATTTATAAAATGTCCCTGCCACACCAGTGTCCCTCCTCTTCCTATGAGGACAATCTGCTGGTCACTTCAACAGCACTATGCAGTGTGTGCTCTATTGTGTGACTTCATGCATTCGGCACAATTGTGTTGAGATGTGCCCACATCGTAATGGATATCAGTAGCTCCATACTTATTTCTGCACACTGTCTTTATATAGATATTCAAAATTTTAGAAATTCTTTCACTATTTGGTGGGCATCAGAGTTATTTCCATGTTGGGGCTGCTACCCAGATGTTTCTTATGGACATGTTCTCTAGAGTAAATGTCTCAGCATGAATGACTAGATGATGTGTGTGTTAACTTTTTAAGGAAATGGGCAAACTGCTTTCCAAAGTGCTTGGAGCATTTCACATTCCACCAAGTACAGGAAGGCTCCTGTTTCTCTTCATTTTTTCTAACATTTGGTATGGTTAATATTTTTAGTTTTATCCATTTTTGCTGTGTAGCTAAATCTTGCTGTTTTAATTTCCATTTTTATAGTGACTAATGATGTTCCATATCTTTACTTGTGTTTGTGATCTCTGTTTTCTCTGGTGAAACATCTGTTCAAATTTTTAGCATATTTGTTTGATTTGAATATTTTATGGTCAAGAAATTTTAAAATTTGGATAGTTTATATATTATGAATACAAGCCCTTCATTGGTTGTATATGTTGCAAATATATTCCCCTGGTCCAAGGTTTGTCTCTTCATTTTAAAAATACTATTTTAGAATAAACAGAAGTTTTAAATTTTATTGGGTCTAAGATATCAATTGGATCGTGCATTTGATGCTATGTTGAAAATCAAGCTTAATCAAATAAGTCCAGAAGACTTTCTTGTGTGTTTTACTCAAGGTGCTTTAAAATTTAGGTTTTTAATTTACAGCTATGATCCCTTATAAGTTAATTTTATGCACTGTATAAACTATGCCCCCAATTTTTTCTTTCCTTATTTTTCTACTCCCCCTTCTTCTTTTTCCTCTTTTTTTGTTTGTCTCTCACTTGCATACGCTATCCAATAGTGTCATCACTATGCTTTACCCGATTGTCCCACTGCTATCCACGTTTGGGTCAATATTTTAACTCTCTGTTGAGTCACATTGAGCTATTTTTCTGTTTTACCATCTTAGACAAAACTCTGTCCCAGTTACTCCAGCTTTATAGTAAGTTGTGAAATCAGGTGATGCTAGGCATCCAATTTTGTTCTTTTTGAAACTTATTTTGGTTATTCTAGGACTGTCACATTTCTACATGAGTTATAATATCTGCTGGTCAACTTCTGCAAGCTTCTTTGCTAGGAAATTGAAACTATGAAATGGTTTGGGGAAAGTCACATGCTAGAACAGCAGCCAAGTTTCTAGATACACTTTGTCAGATTGAAGACTTGCTACACTGTCTCAGTCTGATGAGAATTTTTATCAGGAATAGATGTTGGATTTTGTCAAGTGCCTTTTCTGAGTCTATTAAAATAATTACACAATTCCTGATTTTAGGGTTTTTATTATTATTAGGGATTGAAATCGGGGTCTTTGACCTGAACTCTCTCCCCATTCCTCCCATCCTTATTTTGAGACACAGTTTCACTAACCTGCCCAGAATGGGCGCACACTTTTCCTGCAGGTGTGTTGCACCACGCCTAACTTCTGATTTTACAGTCTTAGTGAGATAAATTATTTAATCTAACTCTGTATACCTCGAAAGAAGCAGATTTAGTTATGACATAGTATTCTTTTCATATATTGTTGCATTTGGTTTGCTAAAACTCTTCCTAAAATTGTTGCATTAAAATAAGTGATATTGGTGGTAGATTTCTTGCTTATATCTATTTTACTTATGATATCTTTTGTTGTTGTTGTTGTTGTATTAATGCAGAGTGATGCTGGTTGCATTGAATACATTAGAAAGTATTCTGTCCTCAGTTTTTTTAGAACATTTTTTAGAATTTGTTTTATTTCTTACTTAAACGTTCAGCATATTCCTTCTTATTTGTGGGATAACCAAAAAGCTAACTCTGTTAGAGGTGACTTCTTTCAGCTTTTACATGCCTGAAGATTTATTAAGTTACTTGGGAGCAGTTTGTCCTTCTAGATTTTGCTTTTATGATCTGTTCAGTGGGCCAGGCCTCTTCCACTGATGGCTAATTATTTCTCACTACCGAGGAAGACATTTCTGGGTCTGAACTACCCAACGCCCCCTTGAATTATGAGTTTTGCACTCTGGTGGGAACGGCACCATCCCCAGCCCTGTAGGAGCTCCAGGTGCTGTTTCTTCAGAGCACTTCTTTCCCTGAGCACAAGAAGTCTCCTCATAGAACACCCTCATCAGTGCCCTGCCGAGGACTCAGTATACTGTTAAACACCGGGAGAGGACGCAGTTCATTCTCTAGAGTCCCTGTCTGTGACATTCCCTCCGGTGCGAAACGCTGATGGAAATCAGCCGACGTGTTCTCATTGGTTGCTCACCACTATCTCTTCCACAGGGCACTGAAAGAGACTGCCTCGGTTTCTCTCCCTGAGTTGTTTTTTCTCATTTGTATTTTTTCTTTATTCTTTCTCGGAGATTCTTTCGGAAACTGCTTTCTCACTGAAGTATTTTTATGAGAACGTCCGGCTTCTGCTTGCCGAGACCCTCCTCTGAGTTAAGAAGGCGCTTAACACAGCAGATCCAAAATCAGCTGCGGCCTTTTCTCATCCCTTGACCTAAAACTTTATCTTGTGCAGTCTTTTCCATCTCAGGCCAAATGACACAGACATTAACTCAGGTATACAGATACAGCAGAGGAGTTTGTCTTGATTCTTTCCTTCACATCCATTATTAAGTTCTATTGCTATCTCCAATATCCATCCAAATCTCTACCTAGTCGGGGATTCTGTTACCTCTCACTGACGCTCCTTCAAGTGGATTTCTATTACTTATGCTTGAACTCACGCAACGGAAAGTCTTGCCACTCACGATCTGTTTTCCATGCAGCATTATCACCATTTTCCGAGCCATATACTGTACACGGTTCCCAACCAGCAACTCTGAGGAAATAAGCAGAATTATTGTTAGAATTGTAAAAATTATGAAGTATCCTAATCGTTCTTATATCCAACTAATTATGGTTTCTTTCCTTAATCCTAATAGTCCTGAATCTGTCCAATGCATATGTATTAGTTACCTTTCTACAGCCAGTGGTTTCCAAGAGAGGTTTAATACAGAATATTTATAAGTTACAATATTCACCCATAAGCCAAATGCAGGAAGAGTGCCAAATGTCTGTCTATGCACTGGAGACCCAAAAGATCCAATCAAGGGCTGGGAGCCTATAGCACTGTCCGTGTACGTCTGTGTCTGCCAATGATAGCTGAAGAAATCTTTACTGAAACCAGCTCGCAGCAGAGATGAAGACCAGAGCTCCCCTGAAGCAACAACAACCATCTTCAACAACAGCAAGGCCCGGAGCTCCTTCTTCGACAAGAACGGCTGAGTCCCCTTCAGGGGAACCAGCCGCAGCAGAGCTTCTTGTGGGAAAAAAAACGGCTACAGCCTTCTGCTCTCCCTCTCCTTTCTGTCGTATCGGCAAACCACCCTCAGGTGGATCCTCTACGCCCAGCATCACACCAACTCCGTGCAGCTGGGCGTTTTGGCTCAAGTTGACCACATTAAGTCCACCACAACATACATTTCTTAAGATAAATTTGTATCTATGAATGGGCATGACTATTGTAGAACTCACCACAAATGGGGTTTCATTATAACATGCAAAGATTCTTGTTTCCTTCAATCTTAAGGAAAACAATCATTGCAGAATGTGGCCAACTATATCAAACAGTAGATTAACAAAGTCGTCATATATAAATCTTGAAATGTTTTTGGTGGAAACCAAACTAAATAATGAAAGCAATACTGCACACTACTAATATTTATATTCATTATAGAGTCCATTACCTAACATTTTATTTTAGTTAATATATATGTAAAAGGTATGAAACTGAATAAATTATGTATTTTACAAAAATTATTTTGTCATTGTTTATTTCAAGAAGTATCCATTTCACATCTTGTCTCAAAACACATTTAGAGAATGCAGTGCTAAGCAGTTTGTTTCCTGCGTGAAAAATCTCAGTTTCTGCATTTTACCACTAAAGTTTTCATGCAAAAATCCTATATACCAAGAAAATTACATAGTATATTAACAATTCTTCAGTGGAAATGTTTCAGACAATGGAAAAGTATTCGTAAGTTAGTCATGCCACATTTAAAACATAAAAAGCTCAACAGCAGATGAAATGGATGTCAAAGGGCAAGCTCTGTTTTTCTTCCTATTGCTTTATGTGGGGTCATTTAATCATGGTTCTAATCACTGTAATAAAAAATGTACATGACATTCCAAAAGGTCTGCGTTAATCCTTCTAGACTCAGTATCAGATAAAATGCTAAGAAAGCCCTTCCAGCTACATCCTGTGGTGAACATTCTGTTTATCAAATAGTTCCTCTAACAAGAGCACACACTAGGTTTTATTAAATCTATTTTAAGTATCATCTTTTTTTTTTTTTACATTTCATCTTTCATCTTTTGTTAGTGACTGTCACCTGTGATGAGCAATGTCCAGAAGATGAGGAGGATAATTCAGAAGACCCTATGACTTGCGGAAAAGTCTTCAGTCTACACAAAGAAGGGCTTTGCTCCAGGAAGTTATTTTCATTGAGAGAGGAGACATATATTTGTTTTCTCTCTTGACTAAAACTGGAGATTCCTTCCTAAACAACCCCACGGCCACCATTTGAATTGTTAAACTTCAAGCTGGTTCTAGGTTAAAACTTCAACAGGAAATATTTATTCTGGATACCACAAAATTTTATGCATGTTCCAGTACAAATTTAACACAATTGCTTTCTTGTCTTAATTTGGTAATCAATTTCATTGGTCATACCTATAGTCATAAAATGTGTCTGTAGAGAGCTTTCCTAGACTAACTTGGGTATATAAATGCATCTCAGATGATAAGTAATTAGCTTGTTTATTCCTGGGAATAAAAGGAATGATGTTTTCTCAACACTAAAATTGGGGCTATGGTTCTGTTTACTATAGTAGAGTAAAATGTAGCTAAATGTCACCATCTAAATTCACAACACTTAGAAGAAAAGGAAAGAAAGTTCACTGTTAGTTCTGATTAATTTGATAACTAGCAAATGAATCAAGAGCTTTATTTTTAAATTGTATAGGATATTTTGATGTATAGAAAATTTTGTGTGGGGAAAAATACAACTTAAAATGCTATAATTAACAAGCTTTGGAATTTCTAAAATGAGAAATTCTTTTTTTCCATTTAAATTACGGATCTTGAAGTAGTTATTTAATTCCTCATTTAGCACACATTTATATTATGAAATGAGATATTTGTGTGTGACTTACTGAATTATAAGATCAGCAGACTAGAGTCATTTATAGGAAAGTGGATGTACCTGGAAAATATAATGTTGAGTGAAATAAACCAGACTCACAAGCTTATATACCGTATGGTATCCCTTGTTTGAGTAAGGCAAAATACAAACGAAAGAAAAGGGTAAACAATGAGTACAAAAAAGCAAAGGTTTAGATATAAGCTAATAGGCCAAGGATCCAAGGGAACAAGAAGAGGGCAAAGGGGGAGGGGAATGGGAATCCAGAGGAATAATTGTATCTTAAAAACAAGAACCTAATAACCCAAACTTAAAACAGTGACACATACACTAGTTACTACAGTAACTGTGTAGTGGTGACTTAATGCTGCATCTATGTGGTTGTTTATATTGCTCGCTGTCATAAGCAAAAGGCACAATGTGTTGTGGTCTGTAAGCTTGTGGAATGGCCTGTAAGTTTGTGTAATTTTGGATACATTTTAATAAAAATCTAATAAAAAAGTAAGACCAGTAGATTTGAGACCATCATTAAACTCTAAGATATAAATTTCTTCCTGATCCTACTATTCTTAATCTCCCATCCACATCCTGTCTAAAAATTTTCTTCTTTGTGTAATAATCTCCTCTTGGTTCATAGAGTATTCTGTCACACAGTACTTCTTTTAGTAACTCAGGCTATTTAGATGGTGGGATTGGGGGCGAAAATGAGATAACTACATACCACATAGAAAGGAATTATTATGCAATACAAAATCTAATTTAAAAATTTGTAAGCCTAAAATCGGCAGCTTTGGTATCCAAATAAAATTACCTTGTCTTTAAGTGGAAAATAACTTTAAAATTATGTGTTCAATGAAGACAAAGAGAATACCCTGAAGAGGATTCATCTTTTACTGTTTGTTACATGGGCAGGATTTCATGAGCTGCTCTGGAACAGGTAATGCTTGTAGAAGAGAAAATAACCAGTAGTCATTAAGCACTTAGAGTTTAGAAATTAAACATTCCACACCGTGATGGGAACAAAAACATCGAGTGACATATATTACAAACACCTAGCCATTTTCTCCCTTTAAAATATGCTGCTATTATGTAATATTGAGAAGGCAAAAAAATGGCAACTAGGTAAATGGCATTTTTTCAAGGGTAAATATCACTGGAAATATCAGTCCTCATGACTCCGGTCATTACCAACTTTTAAAAATAAATAGTGGCTCGCAGTACTAACTTTGTGCAATAGGATTGACAGAGAAAACGCAGCGTTTGAGATGTCTGGAGCCGTGGACAAGAGCAGAGTCCATTTTGTGCATGTTAGAAAGTGTTAGCAGCCTGCCACCCACTGTGCCCACTGGGAGCCCTTTCTGTGCTGGCGAGTCCTTTGAACCCAGCCGTGCCTCTGGGAGAGCTGGCAGATCCAAACTCTTTATTAAAAGATGTTGAACTGTGTTTCCGTTCATAAGCCATAAAACGTGTAGTCTCCCCACCGTTAATAAAAGCAATCTATTTGGTGGGTATTTAAGCAGACTTTACATTAGATTAGAAAGAAACTTCTCTGGTTCTTTTCATATTTACACTAGCATACATACAGTAACACACACAAACACAAGTGTACTCTCTCCTAGCTCTGTCTCTGTGTCTCTCAGTGTCATACATACACTCGTGCACACACAAAAACACACCAGATCTGTAAGTATAGAAGTCTGAATGTGGAACACAATATTAGAGGTTTTTCAAGGGTAATTTATACTCAAATCAATAAAGTCATGTTTCAGCCAAAAAGTGATAGAGATTCTGGATGCAGAATATCAAACCTCAATTTCCACACTCTATAAATTAACTGATAAATTTATTTATATATTCTTTGTTTAAATAGATAGCCTTAATGATTATATTAAGGTTGTTACTGTAAATTTCTCTTCTGTAATCTTATGTATCATCCAGCTAATCTTAGAGTCTCAGCATCTTAACTTCTAATTTTCATCAAATTAGTTAATTTCTACTTTCTCCATATCTGTGTATTTTATTTTTATGCTAATTTGGTATTTTACATTATAGCATTATTGTGTATTTATTAGCTTTTTCATGGGTTCTGATAACTTAGTGTAAGACAAGATTTATAGCATGTATTTCAATATGATCTTTGTTGAATAAGTTCTACTTCTTTTTAACAAAGTTTAATTAAATTTACATTTTTATTGTCCTCCTACTTTCTCTTGAAGTACTTTTTTTTGTGGAGTAGTGTGCTGGTGATCAAACTCAGGGCCTTGTGCTTGCTAGGTGAGCATTCTACCACTGAGCTAAATTTGCAACCCCTTGAAGTATTTTTCATTATTAAGTAATATGAAGGAAGTTGACTAGGCATGGGACTTTCAATCATGATTAGTAGCTACATTATTACTTTCTAGATGTCTGATCCTCAAAAGCTATGTAATTACTTAGATCTCCTTTTTCTGATCCATAAACTGGATGTAATGGCACTAATTACACATTTTTGAACCAGTTAAATAATTAATTATATAGAAAATGCCTTATTGCAGGAAAAGCCCAATATTAGAACATTTTTATCTTGTTGCTGTATGACATAAAACACTCAATATTTATGGCTTTATTTTATATATTTTCCAATTATTTGATATATTTTTTCCTAAGATGTTTACTTACTGCTATCACAGTTTGAAAAGATTGGGACTACATAGATTGTCATATGCTAACCAAATGTAACTGATTTTGGCTAATTTTCTAACTAAAATGTTTCTCAAATTACTGATCAAAAGTCGACTACAATTTATTCAAGTACGAATATGTGTGTTTTATACAAGTACATCAGTCTGTGTCCATGTGCATGACCATAGTCTCCAGGACTAAAAACTTTTGTCCAGGCAAAATGAAATGAAAAAAATAGGACAATTATTATGTTTCCAAAACTCAACTCTTTTTCTTTTTTACATTAAAATCCAAAGGACAGGAAAGTTGTCTCAATTCAGATTCAAAATTCCCAATTTTGTAGCCCATTCAACACCCACACTTCAAACTGTCCATTTTAGTATACGTGCTGCCGAAGCGAGCACCAAACTGTGCATTTTAAACACATTCTGTGCAAACACACACGTTCTCTTTCCATGCGGACCTTACCATTCTGCAACACACACATTTGAAAGTAAATGAAAAATATCTTCAGTTCTTTGAAATGTGGCAGCTAAGTCCATTTTTTTTTTCAGATCCTATAAATGAATCCCATTACATTGCTGAAATGGTATACGGTATTTACATGCATTTAAAATCACTATAAATATTTACAGAACTTCAAGATGAATGCCAGTAATATAAGCTAAATATGTCTGACCACAATTACTTTTCATGAGAAAACGAATTTTACCAAATGGATTTTTTTCCCCAACTGAATATTTTGGAATTCTGTTTTGATGACAGCAATAGGTAGATAATGACAGTCTACAGCAGTTCTCGCAAAGTTGAAGGACGCTGTAGATTTTTAAAGAGATTCATTGTTAGGTATCCAGGCTTTTTGCTTCCGGGTGGTGTTCTGTAGTATGTATGAATTTCTTTTTTTTTTTTTTTTTTTTTATGTGGATAGAGATGGAGCGACGGAACTAACGGAATGATGAATAGAGAGGTGGGGCTAACAGGGAGTTTGGTGTGGAATATTCTGTGAGAAGAATTGGAAGACTCATGATTCAAGTGATGTTTTTAATGGAAATCATTAGGAAATTGAGTTGGATAGTTTCTTAGAAACTACTGTGATTGCAGTGAGGTTTTGTCAGTGAGATGGATGAATTTTTACAACTTTTGTAAGATATGGACATCAATAAATCATCACTACAGTACCAATAGAACCTTCTTGTCAGATCTATATTTGTAACAAACATCCAGTTTCTCTTTACCATAATAGTAATGAAGCTTATCCTCTGCTATGCCTTTAGTAGCATCACTTTTAAAAATACTTGTTTTTACAATAAGATCTGTGACCCACATAGAAAATGTGTCCTGCTATGTTTGTTTAAGTCATCTTGACAGTATAAAGCAGAAATAAACAGAAGAATTATGCAACATAGATATCTACCAAATTGGCAAGGAATAATAAAGTTGTGAAAAATAAGTTTAAAAATGTCTTTGTATAATTTATGATTCTTCTCACCTGGACTTTGGGAAAGAACACCCAGACAGATTTATTTATCTACCTGTTTTAAAAATCCAATACGTGGTCTCTTAGGGAACTGAGAGAGTTTTTCACCTGTCCACAGTTTTGTACTGTAGTTCATTTCCTGCTCCCACTGAATATGCCATCTTGGAAAAAGTCTCCTTAAGTATCTGGGTCAGAATTTCTTGATTTGAATAATTAGAAATAAATCTAAGCCTAGAGTCTCATCTTATTTGATAATAATATTAATTATTTGACAATATTGTGAAGAACCATAACAAAGAGAATAAGGGCATTTCCTAAGTGGAGGACTTGCCTTGTTACATGGAGAGACACTGTGCTTTGTGTTGTGGCAGATAAATAAGCTTGCCGCTGTATCTGCAGAACAAAACACTGACCACTGCACACAGTGAGTGCTTATTAAATGTTTATGTAATAAATAAAAGGAAACTATATTCTCACTGAAATGATGAAGGAATTCTTATGCAGTAGACATTTGACTAATTTGACAAATGCAGCACGAGTTAACATATCAAAAAGCCTGTATTTCACGTTTTCAATTAAAGTTCTAAAACATGCATGCAAATGGTGATGTACTCATTTATAAATTAATAGCTTCGTACAGCAAACACATTTTTCAAATAATATTTGAAACTGAATTAAAACAAACTGATCAGCCTGTGAAAGAGAAGCTAATAGCAATTAAACCAAGTAAACAGTAAGTAGCCTGCAGAATATTTGAAGATACATATATATTTGGCCATCCTTCTTTCTACCAGATAAACATTTGTTTTCCCTCATCAATAGAATTGATCAATTTCCAGACAAATACATGCAACTGAAACAAACAAGTGTATTGTTAAGATATATCCAGAAACAACATCGATTTTACTTATTAAAACATTTTGTTTCCAATTTTTTGTTTCATCATCATGGTTATATTCTTTGTAGAACAGATCCAGACGTTCAGAAACGCACATTGATTTATATGTGTTTTATATTTGACTAATGAGCAGAACATGAAAGAATTTAAGAACTGAAAAGAAACCCAATCTCCCCTTTTAACCTAATAGGTAAGAAAGGTAGGGCGCGGCAGTATTCACTGACTTTCCCAAGATGGCGGGCGGAGTGAAGGGTACAGTCAATCCCGGAAAATAATTCTGATTTTCATCCTGGGTGGGCTGATGCTTACTTTTTCACTACGTTTGTGAACGAATCATGCAAGTCTCAGTAGAGAGGAGGATGTTAGCTACTGAGAAATCTAGGTGAAGAGAATTCTACAAGAAGGCAGAGTGCAGAGACAATCCTTGTGGGGGCGCCTTCTTGGTATGTCCAAACTTTTTGTAGCTGGAGTGGAGTAAGGGAGGGAAAGCCGGGGCAAGGAGAGCTTAGGAATAGAAGGGCTGCTTGCAAAGCCCTCAACTTCTACTCACAAATGTGAGGTTTGAGCAGAAATAGTTTAAGGCAGGAACTGACAAATGTTTTCAGTGAAGGGCCAGCTGGGAACTATTTAGGATTTGTGTTTAACTACTCAGCTCTGCCTGAGTTAAGTGAAAGCAACTGTAAATGACACATGAATGAGTGTGGTTGTGTTCTAATAAAACTTTATTTACGAAAACAGATGGCTGGTTAGATTCACTTCATAGGCTGTTGTTGACCAAGCCGTGGCCTAAGGGCTCACTCTGGCTTCAGTGTTAAGAATGGACTCATAGGGGCTGGGAATTTAGCTCAGTGGTTAGGGTGCTTGCTATGCAAGCACAAGGCCCTGAGTTCGATGCCCAGCACACACACACACAAAAAAGATGAAGATGTGGGAGGTGAGGATGTGTACCCCTACTATATTCTACTATTACATCCTGTGCTTCTGGTTAAGCCTGCTCACTTCCACAGAGGGTTGTAATGGCAGGGTAAAGGAAGGTTGGAAGAGGGGAGAAAAAGGGAGATGATGATAACTCAGGGAAGGAGAAAAGGCAAGAGCCTCAAGAGGCACGCTTCTGGGTTCATTCTTTCTGCAAGGCAAGTAATTGAATTAAAGCATGTTGTAAACTGAAATCATAATAGTTTAATTAAATGAGTAAGTTGCTGTGTAGTATCACAGGTTGGTTATTTGGATGTGGTAACTGCTTTAAAAATACATTTTATATTGGGCAGAGAGAAGACAGGAAAAAGAGATCATGTGCAGGCCATAGACTAAGATTCAAGTCTCTGGGTGACAAAGGAGAATCAAAATCGGGGTTTACCTGTGAGGCGCAGCATTCTTCCTTCCCTTCTATTTCCAGAAAAGAAAGTTTTTAAACATTCACTTCCCTCCAACAAAATAAGTTATCTAATTATCATGTGCCATTTCCAGTGTGTTACAGCAGCCAGCAACACTCTTGGGTGACATTTACATACTTTTTAATGTAGCAAACCCAACATTTTGATGTGTGATACGGAAATGATAATCACAACTTCAGATAATGATATTTCAAACTAATATAATAAAAATATTACATTCTACAAATTGTATTAAAACTTTTCCTTTGTTACAATAAAATAATTTCATTAATTTATTTGATTACATAAATGATGATTGCTCATTGTAAAAAACTTTAACAATACATAGAACCATTAAGGAAAATATTTCCCTGAATCTACATTGCTGTATGTTAATCCATACTAAGATTGACCATTTTTATGTATATCATTATGTACACATTTATTTTCCTAAATTAGAGTGATCTCAATTAAAGATGTCTGTGTGTATTTTCTTCTTATTTTTTTGCAATTATTTTTTCATATAATTTAGTATCACATCAAGGAATTTGTGAAATTATTGTTGAACCCCGAATTCAACATGTATAAATGCACAAGAAATGTTACTATGTTTTCTCATTAAATTTAAAATGAAGGAGAAAAGAAGTTTTAGTTAATGGGATAAATTATGAAGTAGCAAGTCAGTTGTCAGTCCCAGGCTGAAAGTCCCCTACAGCCCTGTAGGGCAGGTCCATGTTGCATGAAGGTCAAGAATCCACTCAGCCTTTCATTGTATTCTGCTGAGCATTCATCCCAATTCTAGACGGCTTCTTATTAGTCCTGACTCATTTCTTCTATCCATACAGCAAGCAACTTACCTCTTGGTATTTCCACTTTATTAATTGTGAGCTGATTTAAATTACATCTGAATGATCAATTAAGATAGCTGATTAATCATGTTCACATTAAAAATTCAAATTGGAAGGTGAAGAGTTAGATAACTTCCAAAAATAGACTTTCAATAATTAAAAAATACTTAAGCAACAATAGTTTCTGTATGATTAACCTGTTAATTACACACTATCTTTATTTATACAAGTAATCAGGTTCAGGGACTTACATAGCAATACTCCATTACTGGTTTTGTTCTGTTATATATGTTAGGATGTAACACTGTAGTGTTTTGGTGGCTTTCTAGCTTTTAAATGTTAAATATTATTGTTTTAGACGTTTGAAATATTTTTGAAGAACTTGGAAACATTTCTCAGTGGCATAAAAACAAATATTACAAAGGCAACAGTAGACTTTTACATAGTTTCAGCCAATTCATTATTTATTCATGATATATACCTGAATTGCTGGCAGTAATAGTTTTTCAGTGACTACCTTTTCAGGTGTGAGCATTTTTATTTTCAGTGTGGCTTAGGAACAGTCTTGTGGTGTTTGCATAGACTTGAAATAGTTGTAAGAAAATCTATCGAGGACACTTCAGAATTTACCCATTGTAAGACTTCCCTGGTGAGTTTTTCTACAGTACAAGCAGGGGTTATAGCTCAGGTAGATTTTTAAATTTTTAATCTTCAAACTGTATCACCCTCACTACTGCTGTGAGGTTAATTGACTTAATAAAATTCTTGGTGACCTTCACATGAGATGTATTTTTCCAATGAGTAGGGGAAAGCAGCATTTTAGAATCTGAGCTTACCTGCCATGAGTAATGTTCTCTTTCTCTCTAAGCTGTGAAAGCCTCTTGCTACCTGGGGCGTTTTCTTTTTCTATTTTTCATTGATCACTTTTCTCAATTTCCTATCAGAGGGGTGTGTGTGTGTGTGTGTGTGCATGTGTGTGTGTGTGTGTGTGTGTTTTGACACTAATAAATAAAACATTGAGTTCTAAGGAAGTATGTCACTTTTACAGACATAACCCACCAACATTCGAGTTTTACATTCAGCCCCATACATTTAAGTGCATAAATCCTGGCTCTAGACGTTTTGCTGAAGCTTTAATATTTCTTTCAGACTTTTGGTATGTACAAATGCATTTCCACCATTTAATTCCTTTATGAATTAACTATGTAATTTGTAAACTATGAAAAATTTCTAACCTATATAGATATTGTGAAACCATAGAGCTAGGCACGAAGCAAGTGCCTCTCATTAGGTAGTGAATAATAAGTACATCTTTTTGTTTTTATGCTCTAGGGACTATGAAATTTCAATAATAGAGGAAGTCTTAATCATTTATTTGATTGTTTTTACGATTAGCGAGTCTAAATTAGTCTGAAAAATAGCTGCCCTGAATGCAAGGTAGGTTATTATTTCCCCCAAACCCACACTGTAAACACTTGAGCTTGTTTTCCTTGCTCCTCGCCAAGCTGCTTATGACTGACCCTAAACAGCATAGGTAGGAGGTGAGGGGCCTTTCACTGAGAGTACCACATTCTCAAAGCACAGCACTGAGGGAGAGTTTATCTGCATCTGTCTGTCTATCTGCTTATCTATCTGTCTGTCTGTCTGTCTATCTATCTATCATGTCCAGTTTTGCTGCCTCAAATGGCAGTTAGGCAGATGTGTCCCTTCCATTTTGATCTGGAAAAAATGACTTTTTTGTGAAACGGTCATATAAAAAGAGCCATATGCTTAATCCGTGACCTTTGTCCTAAACCATAATGATACTATGATTTTTCATGTGTATTGTCTTTCAGATGATCAACAGAACTAAAATTAAATTAACCCGAAGTGTAAAACTTGTGAAAGTTAAAAGTTTGTATTTCACTGTATAACCTATAATGCTGTGCCTAAAAATGGATGTAAATTATTAAAAATGTAATGTCAACAGACGAATCTTAAATGAATCTTCAGTAATATTTCTGATCAACCTGTTTATTTGCTTTGGAAATTCTAATTTTACGAATTGCTTTGAATGATGTAAGTGTCTGTTTTTAAAATTTAAAAGAATTGAGCTACTAAAGCGATTTTTAAAACCAGTTTATGACCTCCCTTCCATTTCTTACATTTAAGTCATGTAAAATTTACATAAATTAGCCCATATTCTTTGTATCCCAAATAACTGATTTTTACTTCTAAAAGAGGATACAAAGTGAATAATCTTTAATATGATAGAAAAATTGATACATTAGAGGGCCCTAGTACATATTTTAGGAAGATAACCTCTACTTAAGGTGGCACTGTGGAAAAAGGGAGAACTCATACGTGGCAGTGTGAGAAAGGAAATTGTAAGAGTGCGCTTTCCGAGTATTGGACGGGTTTTCTAAGTAGCATTCAAATGTAATGTACCTTTCAAATTTCCTCCCATGATTTCTGCAACCCATACAAGAATGCATTTTGTACAGTACATTTTCAGTAATGCTCAAATTTTGGTACAGACCAACCGGCAGCAAAATAATTCACAGAAGAATCAATACTTTAAAGACTGAAACTGAACAATTACAGAGAGAAAGTGAGAAAATAAGTGAAATAGCAAAGAAGAGCATGAGAGATAGTTTATTGTTTGTATTCACATTATGTATTTAGATTTTTTAAAAAAATCAGTCTAACAGGAATGAGCACAGACTCATTTGGAAGCAATACTGACAGGAGTCAGAGCAGCCTACAGTGGAGATTTCAAATCCAAGAAGATAGTATCACATGTTCACTGGAATCATGGCCATCTGTCTTATTTCTTGCAACCATCTCCATCGCCCTCCCTTCTGCCACACTATACCTGTATCATTTCTTACTTTCCATGACTACCACCATTGCCCAATGTGAAAATAATTTCTTTAAAAATAGAGGAATGTTGCACAGAAAAAATAAAAAAAAAACACTTTGAACTTTTCTATGAATATACAGGGTTTACTACACCCAGGAAAGACAAAATTATGTAAAAATTCCCATGTGATTTATGCATTCGGATGTGTGTGTGTGTGTGTGTGTGTGTGTGCACGCGCGTGCGCGCGCGCAAGTTATTCACTCTGGAATTTCGTTTATTCTACCTCATTGTGTATTCAGTTTTTCCAGCTAATTGATCTATGGACCTTTACATGTTCAGAGTTGAAGTGTCCTCAATTATTTCTAAATTAAAGTAAATGAAACACTGGTATCCACAAGTTTTTTCTATCCAGTATGACAATGTCTATTTTAGGTACAGAAAGTTGTGCACTGACTAGCACTACTTTTTTGAGTAAAACAAGCTATTTTAAAACATTTATACCAATATTCGAAATAAAACAACTGGTTCACAGCTCTCCAATGTGATCTAGCCTCAATGTTTTATTTACTTTAAATGTAGGCATATATTAATTGTATTAATTATTTTACCTTCCTTATATTTAAATGAAAAAGCAATTACTAAATTTGGCCGAACTGTGTGGAACTTAACCAGAAACTGATTAGTTTGAAAGTTGTCTCTATCTTCCTTAGTTTCCTAAGTAACAAGATTTTTGTTACCTTTTCCCTTTTTCCAATATGTGTACTAAACTTATAAGGAAAGAAATTTTGCAGAGCTCAGAATTTTTCTCTTGCTTTAAGGTTTACATTTTGTTTAGAAAATCTAAAATATTTATTTCCCAGGACTTTAATCTCTTTGATAAGTAAAGTTCATGGAGAACCATGTAATTGGTATAGAACTTTTCACATGAATGGAATCACTTAATCCTTCCTTACTAGAACACTCTTGCATCTTGCCTGGGGTAAATTAGTTTCTTTAGGTTAGGAAAAAAAATCCTGGAATTATATTTTTCAATTTGAAATTCACTTAATATCAAAGCAACAATAATTAATTCTTTTTTCTAATGATCTGAAAAGCGGTAATAAGAAATTACGAATAACGTATCAAAAAAATTTCATAAAGTATACCTGATAAGAAACATTTCAAGTGTAGGCTATTTTCTTTTTTCACACTCAATTTGATTTTATAATACATAAAAGGCATATGATTAGTGCCATCTAGTGCATTAACCCATCATGCTAGCAATCTTATCAGTTCATCACATGCCGGGTTTTTCAGAAGGCACTTTGTAAAGTCATACAATCTCTCAAGACCATTTAATTCGAGTTAAATATTAAACAGTTGATTTAATTTTAGTTAAACACTAATCTATTTGCATGTTACAGTTCTTAAGAGAGTTCAAAAAATCAGATAGATTATTATTTTCTTATCATTTTAATTGATTAGGGTTTCTGTCTAACATTCTGTGAACATGACCTATACATTTAACCTGTGGATGAAAAAGAAAAAAAAATAATTTGCTACAACTAGTAAACTCAGCAATTGCCTTGCTCACTTGGCAATTATATGTAATTATCCTATGATGAAGATATTTCCCTGTATTTTTTTAAAATATATTTTTTTTAAATATGAATATTTCTAAGGTTATTGTTGGAGATTTCCTTTGTCAGGCACTAGTGTTATCAGTTTGGGCAAAAAATGAGAGTGGTAAAATTCTACACACCGTACTTCAATTAGCTCCTGGTAGCCCCACACATCTGGTCTGTTTAAATCATTCAGAAATTCTTGGGCACATTGAACTCCAGAGCAATTTTGAGTCAGAAAATATGATGGAGTAAAACAAAATGGATTAATAATAGTAACTCAGCCCACAGAGATCTCTCCCCACGAAGGTTAGTCACAGAGAAAATTCAGCTTCAGCTGTATTTCATCTGATAAGCCACCAACCTCAGGCAAGTAGTCTAACTGGTGAAGGGGTGGGCGCCCCATAGGCTGTGTTTCCTTTCTCACCACTTTTTTTTTCCCCCAGCACTTCCATGTTCTCTTTCACTTTTTTGAATTCTTTTACTTTTTTCTTCCCACGTGTAATAATATAAATTCAAGGAAGAGGAGGCTGGAAATGATATATCTCTGACAATGTGGCTTGTGGCCACTTATGTAAAGAACAGATGAATTAAAAAAGCAGATCACTAAAATGTCTTAGAATGCTGCCATTGTTCAAATATATTTTGGAAAGTGAGGATGATAATGATGGTGATGGGTGCACAGATTTGAAATTTCTTGGGTCCCCACATAAAAGCAGAAAGTAATCAGATAGTAAATCTAAAATCTTATGAAAAATATTTAGAAATAAATTATATTACAAGGTATGCTTATAAACCTCAAATACAAGCATGTCAGGACAACCACCAGCAGCCCCCGATCTCATGGTTTCAGAGTCTGTGAGAAAATATAGAGCAAAAAGCACAGAGTGACAGGAGAGCCCCCAGTGAATCATGAGTGATTTACTGAAAAATCACTGTTCACTGAGGCCAAGCAATGAAATGGGAAGGGTTTTGTCCAGTCCAGTGGGTGATAAGTGTGGGGATTATGTTATGAGGTCTGAAGGGGCTGGAAAATGGAAATATCATTTTGGACTCTTGGGGACAAGCGAAACTTGGTCCAAGGTGGGACCAAAATTACGCAGAATAGTATGACAGAGACAGAGGAAAGAAACAGTCCAGAGGAAAAGTACAAAGTCAAAAAGGATAGAGACTCAGCATATAAGCTAGGATGCTACAGTGCAGCAGAGGAACTTCTGTGAAATTAAAGCTGTTAGAGTACACTTCCTTATAAAACTCAGAGAAATTAGTTCCACATAAAAATGACAATTTGAGGTAAAATCTCAGCAAAATTAAAAAATGCAAGATAGTAGCAAACAAACATCTGAAAAGACAGTGAAAAAATACAAGAAATGCATGTTCATTAGAGTGAAAAATTATAAATTATACCTACTATGCAGAAATTAAAACAGAGCCTACTTTTTCCAAATAAATTGAGAGATATTTGAAGTGTTGTAAGGCATGAAAGAACAATATAAATCAGGATTAAAATTCTCAGAACTGGTGTAGGATCACTCAAATAATTAAAAGTAATAGAGAAAGAAATACAAACAAAATAAGAGGAAATAAGCCCAGCAGTTTAGAACAAATAAAAGGAAAATAAAAACAATTGAAACGAAAAATGTTGAAGAGATTCGAAGAAAATATAAAAAAATCTAGGCAAAGCAGAGCCAACACAAAGTTAGTAAGAAACCCTGAACAAGAAAACCAAGCTAAGAAAATAGAATGAACATCCAGCGTGATAATTGAAGAAAATTTTTCTTTGAAAACACCCTAAGCCTTAGACTAATACTCCAGAATGCCAGGACTAAAGCATATTCTAGTGGAATTATTAAACTTTAAAGAAAAAATGTCACTTGAGAATCTTGGCCAAAAAAGGCAAGTGACTTAAAAAGGAAAGAAAAGGAGATGATCATAAGGCTTTTGGGAACAAAAGTTTATGCTAAAAGTAAATGGAGTATACACTTAGAACACAAAATAAGAGGATGAGGTAAATCAAGGAACCTTTTATCCCAAGAAAAATTCAAGATCAAGTTTAAAAGTCACAAACAAAATTTTATCAGTATGCAAGAACTTTGGAAATATTGGAGATGAAATTTAAACAGTCAAAATGATTAAAAAGATGTAGAAGTAAGGGATGTCGAATTTACCACAAAATATTGCAAAAATCATGAATGAGAGGCATGATGAAATCTTTTGTGTAACCATGTAAACTGGGAAAAATAAAAAAGCTATAGTCTTCAACAAAGACAGACTTTGAATGTGATTAAATCTCTGAACATCAGCACCAATTTAGAGGAAATACAGAGGACACAACGTAAACTGTACCATTAATGTTCACACGAAGTGGATTATTAAAATTACAATCCAATCTATAGGAAATGTCACAAAATAAATAACCTACAGATGGTTAATTTATAAGAAAAAGGGATGCAAGAGAAATCTGAAGATTAAAAGACAACTTAAAATATACTTAACTACAAAACAGAGGTTAAAACATAGGATTAGTTATGAACATTTGCGTGACAAGTCTATTGACATGTAAGCAAATGAATGATACGAAAGTTGAGACGTACATAGGAGAGAAGATGATAGGGTAGGTAGGGTACAACACATGGGTTTCTGGGTGGAAGGCAAAGGTCTGTTTCCTGACCTGTTTTGTGGTTATGAGGGTATTTACCCTGTAGTTATACAATAAGCTGGAAAACCATCTGGGGTCTTCCTTTTCTTCTGTGCTTCATTTTGTAATAAAAAAATGTTAAAAATTTTTGTTTGAATTTTATTTTCAGAAAGGTTTATAGACTTAAATAATTGAAACATTTATTTAAACATGAATAATATGCATCTTTCAAGTCAGATAACCAAACAACCAAGGATAGTGATATGGATTGCCAGAAGGAATTCGGAAATCATGCTCAGGTCAGTAACGCGAGCTGCTATGAAAGAAAGTCAGAGAATGCCGGAAGAGAGGGCGCCATTTCCAGTTAAGGTTGAAGCCATGTACACAGCAGCACAGCAGTTTTCTTCATTGCAGGAGCGCTTCTGTCTGTTTGTCTGAAGTAAGTTCTGTTGGCTTCATTTCAATCAGATAATGCCTATTGTCACTACCTACCTCAAGTTTTCCAGTAATTTATCTTACATAAGTCATTAGTTTTTTTTTTTTTTAATGTCTTCATTTGTGGCTTTGGTTTTTTTCTACAGTATTTAAATGATGAGGTTTTTGTTGTTGTTATTCTGTTAAGAAAAACCTGGTAGGCTTGGGTGTAAATTTACTCTTTTCTCCTATCATGAGCATCAACTATATTGACTTATCTCATATTCCAAAAATCTTTATGAAGAATGTATTTGGGTATATGCCTTGTTGTACAATTTGAGTTTTTTCTTTAAGATAAATTTCCATGCATAAAACTGATTTCTAAAATGACTGCTACAATTTATAAAATGAAAGCACACAAGTGTCATGTTAAGAGGCTTAGCTTTCGATCTGACTGTGTTTAAACTTGTTTGTCATCTTGCTATGAAAATATTTCTTCAAAGTTAGTACAAACATGAATCCCTAATGAGTTCTGTATTGTGCTCTTTTGAGACAGGGCTAGTTGCCAAGTGGAGGGACTTTGTTGTGCTAGAGACTTAATAGATGTAGTTCCATCATTAAAGCAAGAGCTAATAAGCATCAGATGAAAGTTTACGTCAATTTTCTAGATAGTGTTCAAAAGGTACTATTCAAAATATGTGAAAGAGCCTTAGTTGTTTAAAAATGGTTTATTCCAAAACTTTCAAATATCTCACGCTATTTAAATAGCTCCATGATATAAATGGTCTTTCAAATTTATATCATGTAGATCATTGATAGTCATTTGTATATTCCACCAACGTGCCAGTGATTTGCAAGTTATAGTAATACCTCGGTTCACGAACGCTTCTGTTAACACTTTAGTTCATGAACAGAAGCATTTGGCAAAATTTTGCTTCTGTTCACAACCTCTGCATCAGAGGATAAATATGACCATGGCCACCTTCCTCCCAAATCGTGGAACAGGTTAAGTTTGTAAACCAAGGTATCACTGTACTTAGAATTAAAATCTAGTAGTATGAAGCACAGTTTCGCAAGCCTAGTTCACGAGTTTCTTCCAAAGTGAGGCACTTACAGGTCAGTTCATGCAGGACAAGGTTATTCCTGCTATAAAATTATGGAAACAATTTGTTTTACTTTTTACTTTCCTTACTTTACCATTTAATAAATGTTGCAATCATTCAAACACAATAAAACTTCAACCAGCTGCCAAAAACAATGTGCTATATTAAGATCAGAATAAGGAAAAAAACACCATAATCCTACAGTGTTGCCTATTTTCTTTAGTAGCTGGAGCCCCACTCCAAATCAAAAGCAAGTGATTTCTCACAAGTGTGCATGGAAATTTTTTATTTGCTTAGAGAGAGATTTAGACACATTGAAAAAGTCTATGTGGAGAATATGGGTGTGTACAAATATATTTGTATAGTAGATTATAAAATATATTATGAACATTTATCATAATATAAAATTAGAAATCATATTATTTGATTTCTCACTTCTTTCTCTTCATCCTTTCTCTTACACATTCTTTTTTCTGATATTGTCCCTCTCCAGAAACTTAAATTCACCTGTTCCCCAACCATCACTCCTTGAATTCTTTACTTTTCTTTTTCCTCGTATTCCCAACTATCTTTTTGAGAGTATTCCTTAATGGCATTAACATTAATGAACAATTTAACCCAACTGGACTTGGTGGACTTTTTACTCATTGAGAGAGGATAAAGGCTTAAAATAAACAGTTTCGAGACCTGGTGATTGGAAAAAGATTTTCATCTGGAATTAACATTTTCACAAGCAAACTTAAAATGAAATAGCATAATTTAGTCCATGCCTCTCAAAATGCAGTTCTTTGCTAAAGACTCTAAGAAAAGAACTTTCATTTCAGAAGATGAAGAGCATATTTTCACACATTTTGCATAAGCATTCACACCGCATCTCCCCACCCGCACAGCCACCTGGCACTCGCCAGAAAGTGTTCCTGGGTAGCAAAGGATTAATGTTTTCCCCTTTGTTTTGTGTATATTTTATGGTTTTATTATTTATCAAATGTAGGTCAGGATCTTCACACCACAGTGGGAAAGTCTATCAGCCCTGATTGACTTCACCTAGAATGTCACTGGTACGGCGATTCGTTCCAGGGTTATTATTTCTTAAATTCATGAAAGCTGTGATCAGAAATAGCAGCAGGGAGACTACGTCTCATGGAAGGTGTCAGGTGGGTCTTCCTAGAGTTTTCTTTTATGGCCTAGATACAACTGAAATATTATTAGTGGGAACCCTTCAAGGAAGTCCATCTCTCTAGGTAATATTTTTCCCAGTTTCCAGCTCCCCAAATTCCAAAGACATCCTCAAAGAGAGAGCCTAATAGAATTTCTGTGAAATAGTTGGTACAATCTTATGAGTGTTCCAGGCCAAATCAGTCTCTTTGTGAGTGTTCTTTTAATTTCACCAAAGAACAATAAATTATCATGTCCAGGAGTTTTCCCCAGCACTTTTTCTAAAAAGAAAAAAAAAAAGCATAACTAGCACAAACTCAAGAAAAACATATTTAAAAAGTGCTTCTGTGTTAAGGGACTACATTGAAATACTTATGACTGGAGTTGGTAAATTGATGAATACCAGAGAAAATGTTATCAGGATTTCTGGAAAAACACTTTGAATATTACTTCAACTCATTACAGAAAATATCTCTTTAATGTTGTTTGCTGGACACAGTGCCAGTAGGTAGCAGCCTGCGTTGGTTACTTTTTTCATTGCTGAGATAAAATACTGTAGGAGGAAAGGTTTATTGTAGACCATAGTTTATAGAGTTTTCAGTTCATAGTTGGCTGGCTCCAAGGTGGGGTGGCATGGCAGAGGGTCATCACAGAGGAGAAACAGCTCATGGCAGCAGAAGGCAGCAAACCAGCAAGCAGAGAGACTGTGGCAACCCTCTTTCTGGCCATTATATTCTATTCAGGTTACCTCACGTTAGGGCAGGTAGTACTTCGAGAAGGCCTTTCTATTAGCCACTCCCAGAACTGTGCCAAACCAATCAGTGGACTGATTTAGTAATCACATACACATGATCTCAGCATCACACCCTAGATCCAGTCACTTCTGAAAAGTCCCACCTATGACTGAATGAGGCTTTGGGGGGACATCTAGACACAAGCCATAATGACAGGCAAAATAGAGTTAATATCTTCTCATGTTGTGTTTGCAAAATAGAAATATGGTGAAGGAAAAAACTAAGCCCTGAGAATATGAGCAAGAGCAGTGATCCTAAAAGACATCTCTGCAGGTTGACCAGGAAACTGGTTAGGGTAAGAGTTGTGGGAAATGTCTTCTAAGCAGAAAGGATTACAGGAACTAAAAGGAGTCCAGATTTGGTGCTTGGAACTGAGAAAACAAACTGTGTGAGATAAGGATGGTGAAGGAAGGAGAGGCCAGTCTGAACAAAGCATTTGAGCAGTCTTTGAACAGTTTGGAAAGAGATAGGATAAACTGTTTACATTAATGAATGATTAATATATTTGCTGTCTAGAATAGATTGCAACAGAGTAAGTACAGAAGCAGACAATTACGTTGAGAGATTCTTTACTCATCCAGAAATGTTAGAGTTACAGTTGGAGAGGTTTACTGATAGAATGATGAAGAACATGAGAGAGTAAAATGTCAGGAACAATCTTCTATTGTCTGTTCTGAGCAATTGGGTGGATGAAGGTGCTATTGTTAAGATAGAAAACATCAGTAGAAAAAAACCCCGAAGTGTAGAGGAAGAAAAAAAATGAAACCTTTGTTTGGAATATGTTAATTTTTAAAATATTGGATAAAATAGAGGTGCCAAAAAAGAAATATAGAGGTCTGAAGAAAGAAGTAAACTGTCAGTATACCTTTTAAGACACTCAGAAAATAAATAATAAGATGAAGGAAATAAATGGTGTTATCAAAAAGTAGAAGATAGAAGTAGAAAAATAGTAACGCCCAGGCCAAGTTTACAAGACAATTTTTAAAATGGCTGATGATGCCCCCCTGCCTTCTGTTAGCCATGTCCTTGTGGAATCCTCTCCCGCTGGGTATGAACTGAACCTGTGACTTGCTTCCAACAAGTAGAATTCAGCAAAAAAGATGCAATGAGCTTAAGTCATAAAAGTTCAATGTCCATCTTATTTGTTCTTTCTTGCTCTCTGGCTTGCTTCTCTTATTAGCTACTCCACAGAGCAGTCCACATAACAAAGATGTAAAGGAGGCCTCCAGTTACAGCCTGTGAGGAGCCATCTCCTCAACCAAGAAAATAAGCATGGAAGATGGTCTTCCCCCTGGGAAGCCTTCAGATGAGACCACAGCCCCTTGCAAATATGCCAAGTCTCCTGAAATATCCAACACCCTAACTACAACTGCATGAGTATGCTAGGACTGTGGATTTGGAAGTAAACTTTTCCGGAGTCTCCAACTTTCAGAAGCTGTGAGGTAATAAATGTCTCCTGTTTCAAATTTCAAAGTTGCAAGATAGTTTTTGTGCAGAAATAGATAACTAAGTCATCCAAGAAATTTGTATTTTAGAACAGGGAAACATGATGGAAGCTGATAACGGATGGTCATATTGGTATCTGGGAAATCAGGAGACGTTATTATGGAAGGAGAAAAAGAATATTTGGATAAAGGATCACACTGCAAGTGAGAGACCCAGGACAATGAGAATTGAAAAAAATGGCTTTAACAACGAGAAAGCCATTGAGACCTTGTGAGCATAGTTTGAGTAAAGTAGTAGGAGCGAAAGCCCTCTTGGAATTCATTTAATGGTCACATAGATATGTCCTTAATGGTAAGCCGGAGGAGAATATGAGCAACTTCTCTGAAAATCTCAACCCTGTATGTATCATGGGCACTTTTTGATTTTCTCTGACATATGTTTCTAATTTCCTCTGGAAGTCAGATTATAAATTTTCTAGTTATGTGTTTTTAATGGCTTTGACTTCAACCCTACCTCCAAAGCAGATTCTAAATGACCTAGTTTTAGACCTAGTTTATCCTATTCCTCTGGCCATAGCACTTGTCCAGGAATAATCATGTGAAACAATTTAAATTAATGGAAAGAAACTCTTCTGCTACAGCTATTAAAACAATATACTGTTTATCTCATACCTCTAGCCAAAATTAGGAAGTAAGTAACTTCCTTGGAAGTTACTATTGGAAGTTATTTTGGTAACACATGGAAATTACAACACTGAAGTCAAAGTGGAGTGAGGAAAGAAATTAAACCCTTAATGCTGTTGTTGAGCCGTGACAGCAAACTTCATGTGAAGCCTGTATTTCCTTTGGACTGTTACTACTACATGAAGCAGATGATAGTCTTTACTGTTTACATAAGTTTTGAATGATGTTTCTCTGTTGCAAGGGAAAACATCGCAGCCCAAGGAGAAAGCCTAGAAGTAGGAAGTAGTAGCTCAAAATAAAGAAAAAAAATCAAGAGATCTTTATTTATTTTCAATTGAAGAAGTATAGAATATTTTAAATGATGCCAGAATGACTTGGAAGAATGTAAGATCTAAAGGCGTACAAAATGAAGCGATCTAAGGTGTGAAACCTTTGAGAAGCTCATTTAGGGCAGATTCCAGATGACCTGAAGACCAAAGAAGACAGGAGGAGATGCAGCTACTGATGTAAGTTTTGTAATGGGAGGGTCAAGAGGTCCTGTCTACAGACGTCTATCCATTCTTCTTTCAGTAATATTTGAAGCAAAGAAATCAGTATTTGGGTTGGAGAGGAGGAAATATTGAGAGGGAGGAGATTTGAATAGCTTAACAGGAAGGGAAAATTATGAGATATTTATTGCAGAGAGTACATGATCAGTTTTCCAGAATGTGGAAAGACTTACCATTGGAGAAGAAATACTTGTTTAGTTCTCAGCTTTCTGGATGGAAATGTATTGAGATGTACACATTTTACAGCCAAATAAATGGATGTGTATAAAGTAACTAGAAGAGACTGACTTTGTGTAATGGAATTAAAGGGTAAAGTAGAAGTTACTTTAACTCGTACCTTCTCAAAGTCACAGAAATATTATTCACTTGAATGTTTTCTTACATCTACTATACATAAAAGCACAAATTGGTACTGCCCAATGTATTGTCCTGTAAAAATATTGTTATATTGGATTTTTCATGTGATATCATTTTTAAATTTTGAGGGATATGATTTGGCCTGTATTGTCAAATCTCCAACTTGCACTCATAACCCCTCCTGAGAATTCTTATTTTATAAAGAATACTTTTTTTTCAAAATTATGACCTTTTCTCTTTCTAAAACCTTTTTCCCTCAGCTTGCAAATATTGCAAGTCTCCTGAAAATAAGAGAGAACCCAGCAAAACCTTCCTTCATACTTTTTATACTCCTAAAAATTCCATTCAAAGATTTGACCACTTTTGCTCTGTTGAATTCCTGATTTACTCTTGAGGATTGTTTCAGTACACTATAATCTGAATTCCTATCAAACAAGTTCTTTGAAACTGCTCTTGAAAAGTTCACCAATGACTTTCTGGTTATCACATCAAATGGTGACATTTTTTGGCTCTTAATTTATCTGATTTCACATTTTTCAGGACCAATTGGCTATAAGAATCCCATCTAAGCTGAAGTTCTGAAAATGTTGATTGGTGGCCCAGGGGACTCTCCTGAAAAACAGACCCTGGAACAGAGAAGGCTGTGAATGAGCTGGCTTGGAAGCTTAGACTGAACAATGAGGATGGTACATGTAAAAATTCAATTTAAAATTGCTCGTCAGGGGCAGACACCACAGAGAGTATTAGGTGACCAATCAGAAACTAAACACTAAGACAAACTAGAGAAAATAAACAATAAAAACAACAATCACCACTTCAGATTGGAGGTTAGAAATAATTCTGAGATTTGCCAGGTTGAATCTATGTATAAAGTGCTGTACATTTTCATTCATCGGGTGGGAGGATCAATTCTTGATGAAATTGAGTATTCTGAAAAATATCCTACTTGAAAATTTCCTCCATTATCTTATGGGGCCTTCTTGCCTGGTTTTTGACCTACTGACCTTATTCTTGACATTTTTCTTCATGCCTTAACTATTGTTGTGTCCTCAGCGCTGGTCCTGGTCCTTTCATACTCACTAGTGTCCCTCCTGCTTCAACTTTTCTCGCTTTCCCGACTTGCTGCTCTTATTTCGAATGCATTTTGCTGAGACACAGTTTGTATAAATTCCTTTCTATGTTTACTGGTCCTTTACACCTGAAGTCATTATTTCCGAATCTCCCTTCCATCCTTCTCTTCACGTATGTTTTGTCTAACGTGAGGCATCACCCAGCTAGCAAATACAAAATGTGGGCCGTATCCGGGATGTCAACCTTCCTCTGAAAGCTGTCACCGAAGCAATCCAATCTCCAATCTGTCTCTCGTAATTAATCTATGAAATCGTTCATGCCATCATCACTTGACTTAGTGTTCATAATTCCTCTTTTCCATTCTCTTAAACCCAAACGGGTACACTTTGGCTTGCAACAGGCATCATTTGGGGCTACTGTAAACAAACTGAGATTTGAGATGTGTATGAGTTAGTACCCTACTGATTTCTTCTTCTTTGTTAAAGCCAGTTCTGGGCTTCCATCTTTACCTAACCTCCTAGCATCATCTGTAATAGCCAGTCGTTCGTATCTTCTTTATTTTCTTCCAAGTCAACCCACTCTTTGCAGTGTTTCTCTCCTCTTACTAAGGGCCCCTTCTCAAACTCTGTATCTAATTTCTTCTTTACGCTCAGGCCCAGTCCTGGGCTAAGTCCTTGGTTCTGTCTTCTCAGTTTTCATTTACTTTTGTGGGAATATTTTTCATTTTTGTGACTTTAACTAGCATCTATATGCCTTAAAATTCCAAATGTCTAAGTATAAAGGTCTCTCATCCAATTGTATGACTCAGTATTTCTACAATGTGCACATCAAGTTCAACATATCTTGCTTTCTTCTGTCCTAAACTGTTTGTCCTCAATTGATGAAGAGTCCATCTTTTCATGTTGTTAGGAACATGGTTGATCCCCAGCCTCATGAATACACCCAGCAATCACGGTGTTTTTACCTTCAGAACATATCCACGATGTGACCACCTTTTTCCATCTTCACTGCTGCCATCTGGTCTGCCTTCCCTCTTGCCTGGATTTCTGCAAAGCCCGCTAACCTGCCTCCCCGCTTCCGGTCTCCCCGCTGTGCTCTCCCTGAGCCTTTCAAGGCAGGAGAAGGACCACGTCGAGTCCTTGCTCTAAACATTTCACAGCTTATTAACCCAGCATACAGCTCCAAAACTTTGCAGTCACTGAGACACTCTTGCCTAATTGGGACTTCGTTAGTTTGCTGACTCATCGCCTCTTTCTGCGCCCACTTCATTATTCTTCAGACGTGCAGACCTGCTTACTATCTCCGAATGCCTGACACACACGAGACACGTCAGTGGCCACAGCACTTCCTATTCTCTCAGACGCCTGAATTCAGACTCACTCCTGCCCTTCAGATTTGTGTTCAAATGTATTATTTTCAATAAAATTTACTTTAAGCACATCTTTACTTAAAACTGGAAAGTGACTTGTACCCAGAATTTGAATTCTCTTTGCTTTGCACTATATTTTTCCTACTGTAATTATTCCTCCTAACGCACTTTGCTTTTTGTTATGCTTATTTTTATAGTCTGTCTCTTCCTTCTTGAATGTAAATGTCCCATTTAGAGATTTTTCTGCAAGTTTTATTTGCATATTTTTCCCTGATGCAGCATGGACTTTGCTTCTGAGGAAGGTCTGCTGTTACTCAGTCACGTCTGTCTACCTATTTCAGACAGGTTTTCTGAAGGTAAATACTGGAAGCCTTAAACAGGACACGACTACAGCTAGATATGAAAAGACGGAGCTCCCTTGTGTTCTGGGATAAACTACTAACAGGCTTCCAAATTACTTTCTTACCCAAATAGCCGGCCCGACTTTATTGTTCTAAAAAATCTATTGCTCTAGAGTTTTTTACATGACCACCCATTAAGCAAAGTGAAGCTTGAGTAGATCAAAGAGAATATTCCATATTACGGCATTTATGTTTTATCATTTCTCTTATGGCATAAGAAAGGAAGAACAATCGCTTGCATTCTACTATCTTGTTTATCCTTTTAAAAATAAACTAACAAACTAGGATGTCAAGAAAGTGGTCATTTACATACAAATGACTCTAGTTTATGGATGTTCCTTGAGAATATACTACTAAGGGAAATAAATCAGACACTCATGAGCACACATCGAATTGTTCCTCTGATATGAGAAACCATAACTGTAAATAAGGACAAAGTAGTGTAACGGATATTATATAAAAGGAAGGAGAGGAGTACCAAAAAGAGGGAAGGGGCAAAAGCACGAAGGGAAAAAAGGAAAGAAAGGGGAAAGGGAAATCATGGAGAATTGTAAATAAACCTCCTGTCAATAGGGATGGAGGGAACAGAAGGGAGGGGAGGGTAGAGGGAGGAGAACCAAGAGACACCATGTTCAGGTACAAAACAAACATGTTAGATATGACCAATATATGGGCAATGTACCAATACATGTTCTTGGTTAAAAAAATAATAATAATAAAAAAAGAAAGTGGTCATTTCAGTGACTCTGAGTGGTTTAATTTCATTTTTCATTCCTATAAGATGAAGTCATTATACTTCTACGTGACTGATTTGAGCACCTAACTGACCTAAATGCAGTGGAAATAATACAGAACATGAATCAGGTAGACTCGTTTCCACTGTGTGATTAGTCCACACAGTGTCCATAAACAAGTTGTCTTTCCTCCTTCAACTCCATTTTTCTTATTTGTAAGGTTAAAGCATCATTATATACTCTCCTAGCTCTAAAATTCTGTAAACACATTTAAAGGCACTACTTGACCTTAAAAATGCATTATTTTGTTCTTAGGTATCTAACCCTAAACACATTCTACATATGGGGAAGTAAATAGAAAACTCCACCTGCTCTCTGAAGGTTCAGGTAGGTTGGAGTTTCCATATCATTTCAGTTGGAACTGGATTTCCTGAGGCTGGATGACAAAGGATGCACAGTGCTTGGTAATAGCTACTGTCCTTACTCTTCAGTTTGCCTCATGTAGGTGACAATGACATTTTCTAGTTTTTTTCAAAATATCACTCAAAAAATATGACTATTTTGGATAACCACCTTTAATGCTGAGTCATTTTTGGCCATCTTGCAGAGTTAAATTCTGTGACATTTGGATTGCCACAATGTAGGTGAAGGTCTGGTTTGATACCCAAATTGAGACAGGTGTGCATTAGGTAGCTAAATTATAAGATTCAAAAGTAATTCTTATGAATATATTATGGAGGCAGTAGAAACACCCCATCACAATATATTAATAATGTCTACTGGAAGAGTATTGAAGTTAATTCAGAAATTCGAATTTAGAAGACTATATTCGGTCCCAAGTTCATCACCGATTCTCATTTGAACAATATTTGGTCATTTTGGTCCACAAAAGAGAACAATATTTGACTATTCTGGTCCACAATCTTCTCTACTGAAGAGAAAATTATGACAGACAATGTCTAAGCTTCATATCTCTAAAACTCTTTGATTCCTTATTGGTGAAGTATCTTTGTTTTCCTTTTCACGAGGTCAAAGATTTTACATCTTCTTGATATTATCTAAGCACTTCTGCGGGAAATTTTCATGTAATTTAGACTTTCTTCCTCGGTAATATAATTATGTTGACTATATAAATTCCATAGAATATGTCCATACTCTGTAATGCAAAAATTGAGATGGAGTAAGCACAATTTAGGATGTTGGGGTAGTGAGATACATTGAAAGGAAAACAAAACAAAACAAAAAAATGAGGAAAAGGGTCCTTCCTTTAGTTTTTCTTTTCTTTTTTATAAAGTGTTTGTTTTTGTTTTTGTTTGTTTTTTTGAGACAGGATCTCACTACATAATTCAGGTTGGCCTTGAACTCACTCTCCAGCCCAGGGTGATCTCAAACTCTAGGTGATCCTCCTGCCTCAGCCTCCTGAGTGCTGGGATTACAGGCATGCACCACCATACCCAACTCTTTGGATATTTTTAAAAGTTAAACTTACCAAATTTGTACTGGTATATAAATAGATTTTTGAAACACTTATTTTATACTTTTTAAATATTATTGCAAACCAATTAAATTTAACCATAAAAAACCTATCAACTATCAAATCAGTTATAAACTAAGCACATAGAACAGTGCCTAACACATTTATCAACTCAGTAATTCTTGATTTCCTTCCTCTGTTCTTCAAATAATATTTAAGAGGTTTCTAATGCCAGTTTTAAAGGTTTACTCAAAGTTTTGGAACTTTTTGGATTGTAGAACTTCTCCACTTATACATTTTCAAATAAGTTCTTTATTACCAGCTAAAAAGACTATTTTCTCTACAATTGTAGTTATTAAGATCAGTTTTAAGAACAATTCAAAAGCTGCAAATTCTTTCCTGGACTTTCTACTTCCAGTAGGAAATTCGTTAGAATTCTCTTTAGGACCTAGAAGACCTGATGTGGAGCTGACTTCATTCATACTGAAAGCCTGGAGGGCAAGCGGGGGTAACTCCCTCTGCTTGTTTTAGTAGAATGCCTGCTTCTGAAAATGTGAAAGTGACTTGTTATTGCTTCAATACTGTATCTCGGGGACCTCAGGGTTTGTGTCATTCAGTGAACTGAGAAGTGATTCATATTTCTTAGGTACTCGCAAGTAGAAATTTAATTCTTAGAAATTTAAATTCACTTGTGTGAGAAAATGTTTAAGCATCAAACGCAGATTCGAGATGACTTCAATACTTTCCCTGCTAGCAAAGCTCACTGTGAGCATTGGGTGGCATCTTAGACAAGTTTCATGGCTGAAACTCAAAAAATCAGTAGTCTGAATTTTATTTCATCTTAACCAGCAAAAATCTTTAGTTACACACGCTTTTGCTACTGTAAGAGTTTCCCTATATGTTTCACTTTAAATAAATTGATGGATCTGGTGGACAAAATGGATTGTTCCATCTAAAAGTAAGTGGAGACCATTTAATTGAAACGTTACAGAGCCCTGTTTCTTTCTTTCTTTCTTTTTTTTTTTTTTTTGTTTTTTAACCAACAAAGTAGACTTGATTTTGGCAGAAATTTAGAGAAATCATCCAGGATGCGTTTCAGACCAAATGATGATTAATAGCAATAATGGCAAAGGCAACAATAACAATATTTAACATTCATTCAGCGCCATGAGCCAGATTTAACTCCAAAGAATTTATCTGCATTAATTTATTTAAACCATACAATAATCCTATAAAATAAGTTCAATCAGAATCTTTACCATTATTTCTACTGTCAAATAAAGCTTCATTTCAGAAGTTTTGTGCAACCGTAGTTTACACATTTTTTCTAATTTTGGAAGAGTAGGCTTAAATTCACTTATAATTAATTTTTGTCTTTGAAACTAAATTAATTCTTGTTAGCAAAGAGTAATTTCTTTCAATAGAGTATAGATGAAAAGCCTCACACAGAATGTCATCACCCAGGTATCGTTCTTCACTTCCTCTTTTACTTGCACGTTAGTTATCAGACAAATTCAGTAGTCTCTCAATCAGTTTCTTTTTTTTTTCTTGAATTTTCTCTTGAGAATTACTTATTTGTGCTTGTTACTAAATTCCCTTCTCTTAGTCAGATTGCTCTACTTCCCTATTTTACTGTGAATTCTTTCCGATTGAAATTGTTGAGGAGTCCTCTTTGTTTCAACTATTAAAATCTCACTACATTCACTTGTGATTATTTTTTCACATACTGTAGATTTTCATGGATGTGTAGTAGTCACTCAGGTTCTGTTTGGTTTTAATATTTTGAGTTATTTATTCGGGTCTTCCAAGATGTTATGGTTTCAATACATTCCCTTCAAAATGTAGGCATTGACGATGTATTAAAAAATTATTAAAGAGTGTGACCTTTAAGAAATAATTGGTTCACGGAGCTGCTCCTTGTGAATAGGATTAAGGGCTTTACAGGGACCGCACAGTAGGGTTTCACACAGCCTTGGGCTCTCCTCTCCATTTGCCATCCACTGTGTGAGGACAGCATCTTCCCTGTGGAGGATGCACCAGGACGGAGCCATCTTGGAAGCTGAGAACAGCTTTGACCAGGCAAGTGAACCTGCTGCTGATTTGATATAGAAGGAATTTTCACCTTCACGATCTGTTCAAAAATCAGTTTCTGTTTCTTCTAAAGTACCTTGTCTCAGATATTTTGCTCTTGCAGTACAAATGGGCTAAGACACAGGAAATACCTTATTTTAATGAGCAAGACATAAATAATAGTGCATTTTCATTGAAGCTGTTTTACCTTCACCTGTTAGGTAATTCTCCAGAGTATCTGTTATGCATCCTCAATTAAATTAGAAAATATTTACTGCAAACTTTTCGTTCTACAGATGAGAAGAGAAAAAAGGAGAACGAGGATGTGAATCCTGGACATTCTTCTGTCCAGGTCAGTGGATTTTCCATTACTTGTGTGTTTATTCAAAATGAAAAATCTGGATAATTTTTCAGTGTCGTTTATTTCCCTCAAGTCATGGCATCGTGATTCAGTGCAGTGAAAACTGGACTTGACATAGAGAACTATAGGGTCTCAGTCTTTTGCTGCCACTAAGTAATTTTGCATCTTGAAAAATATTTACCCTCATTACTTTAAGCTTAAAATTTATAATGGGGATATTTAAGCTAGTTAATCTCTCAGGGTCAATTTTAGTGCTTTTTTTTTTCCATACTGAAGTTCACTCCAGGTGTGCTCTACCATCAAGGTACGTCTCTAGCCCTTTTTATTTTTATTTTTCTAAATTTTGAGAATGTCTCACTAAATTGCATAGGCAGGAGTAAAACTTGTGATCTCCTTTCCTCAGCTTCACCTCAGTCCAGATATTACAGGTGTACACACCAAGGCTGGGCTCAATTCTTCTTATTTGTGCAGGTAGGAAATTACCACGAATTTGTAGTATAGATTTGCTAAACAAAAGGTATTTGTACACAATGGAATACTACTCTCCTATAAAAAAGGAAGGAATAAATTTCAGTCATTTGTAGGCAAATAGATACACCTTGAGACTATACTGTTAAGTAAAATAAATCAAACACACAAGCTTAAAAATTGCATGATTTCTCTTATATGAGAAACTCAAAATATAGAAAGCAACATGAAAGATAGATGATAGGAAATAAGGAGCTAGAACTTTCACAAAAGGGAAGGAGACCAAGATATGGAAGAGGGGTGGAGAGGGGAAAGAAGATGAGAAGAGAATTAAGATACTTTATACACATGTACAAACTTCCCTCAGGGAATGTAACCATTAGGTCCTGCAAACATTATCAATAAAAATAAAAATTTAAGTAAAAAAGCAAAGAACCAGAATACATAATTTTACTTCCAGAACTTCAACAATTATCTCTCATCTGCTGGTAGATATATCACGCCTCCCTTAAATAATATAAACAAAGTTATGTAAATATACATGGAATTATATTGCATATGTATGTATATAACATAATAGAATTAATGTGCTTAATTAAGTATACATAGTCCATAAAAAGTAAATATGAATGTAATGTATTCGTTACATTTGCTTTTATATATGTAAGGTATTTATCAAGCTCCTCTCTGACTTTATTATTTACGTAGTGTATAGTATCTGGGTTTATGCTTCCCTAAGGCATTTTCTATATGTAGTCTGTGTTATGGTTGGTGCCATAAGATTACTGATTTCCTCACAATACAATATTGTCATCTTGTTCAAATTACTGTTTTTTTAAATATTTTTCTTGAAATTTAATTCTGAAGTACTTTTAAATTTTACTATTTTATATCTAAATTATTATTTTTACCATGTAAAACTATGCTTAATTTTCTATGCACAGAAAAGAAGTCCCATTATTTCCTCTTTTCTGGTAATAGAAACTGTTGGTATATCTGATTTAGTTCTAGTCATTTTTTTTAAAATTTTATATGTGTATAGAAAGGTGGGGGTTGTTCATGTGCCTATTTGCCTACTTTTTCCTAAAATTAAGATCAGACCTTGTATTTGGTTTTAGGACGTGCTTTTTCCCTTGCTCAAACTTTTTGTTACCAGTATTTTCTTGTGGCATCAAAAATCTGCAAATAAGTACTTAATTTTTCCTAAAATTCAGTTGTAAGAAGATTCCATGGTTTAGTTAACATTCATTTCTTTGTACGTCTTATTCATAATCATATAAATAATCCTGTGACCAACATCCTTATACTGTACATTTTATGATCTTTTACCATATGTCAGGTTCTTTCCTGAAGCTAAATTCTTAGAAGTGGAATCATTGTACCAAAAATTTCTTTTCACTTTATTGTCTTTAGTGGATGAATCATTTAATGAGTGACGAAGTGTTGTGCTGCATATACAATTTTCGAAGACTTAGATTTTAAGTAAAATCTGAATTCTCCTTAGACTTTATCTTATTACAATAAAATTTTTCTTCTGGCCTAATGAGTTCTCTATACACTGATCCCTACTTCCTTTTGTAAGTCAACTTCAGCCTTTATTTGGCCTCCACGTTTCCTCAAGTCCATGTTTTTGTACCCCTTTGCTTGTACTTGTATCCCTCCAACAGAACAGACCACCATTTCTTTCTTTCTTTTTTTATTGCTGGGGATTGAACTCAGGGCCTTGCACATGCTAGGCAAGCGCTCTACCACTGAGCTAAATCCCCACCACAGAGGCCACCATTTTTCATGAGAGTAGGCTTTTCTTCTACCTCATTTGTGTCAAGAGGTATGTGGAATACCAGGAGCATTTCTTTTGAAAGACAAGTTATGAAATGCCTATCATCTTTGAAATGTCTTGGAGCAAACTTTCCTCCTCAAAAATGAAGCTCTTAACACATTTGTGTTTACTGAATACAAAAATATATTGTATTCACCTGCGTCACACGGCTTATAAATTATATGGCAATGATTCTGTTCTGTATAACCTCTTTCTTTACTCTCTTCTCTCTCCCTCTGCCTGTCTCATCAGATTTTACAAAGCTCAGCAGGGGTAGACTTACAGCAGTATGTCTGTCTACCATTTTGTACAAAGATGAAGACTATTGAGATGTGCTTAACTGCTGGTAACAGAAATTCCTTGCTTATGTGACTTAAAGTTCAGTGTATCATTTCCCACAACTGGAAGTCTGTGTGTCAGTTCCATCTTTGCAGCCCAAAGATCTGTGTTTTAAAACTTTTTCTCTGCTCATCTCAGCAAGTTAGTTCTTGTCTCTGTGGTAATAACCCCTTGGAGGATCATAGTCTCAAGACACCCAGGAGCTTTCCTCCTGAGTCTTTTTATTTACTGTTTTTTTTTTCTTTTTTTAGGAACCAGGAATTATTTTCCAATAGATTTCAAATTTAACATTGTCCAAAATCAGGCCATCTGCTTTCTCCTAAACCAGTACCTGGGAGGGAAACAGATCATATAAAATAGCACAAATAGATCCTAATTCTCCCCTGAAGATTTGTGTGGAGGGCTCCAAATTCACTGAAGCACACAGTGTTTTGTTTTTGTTTTTGTTTTTTAGCAAAATTTGTAAAAAGAAAAATATCATGAAAATGATATAACACAATCATAAAAATTGAACTGGGAAAAATGAGAAACTGGTGAATTGGAGGCTTTAAGAGAAGTGAGTGCATTTTATGAAGAGGCAATTGCTTAGAAATAAAATTAGATTTTCTTCTTTTTCTGTGTCACACATTTACTGATCTCTTCTGTCTCTCCTGATTTATGAACAATTAATATTAATAGGTTTCTAAAACATAGCTATATATTCTATTTACCTGGAGGGCATAAGTCATGTGGAAGAGATAAGCAGGATTTCATTAAAATTGTAGGTTATTTTCAAAGAGATATTGAAAACCAATATGATTTCTGAAAAGGTGTGCACCAAATATGGGCAACAGAGTTGTAATTATTGTTTTTGTCAGTCTACTATTAATTATATTCCAGAGATTAAAGAAGAGAAGATGAAATATGTGGTGTTTCTTCAGGTATTTATGTGTGCATAAAACAAACAGCAAAAAAAATATGATTAAAAGAACAATAGTGTAAGGTAAGTCTTGGTTTATTTAAATTACAGTTTCAGATCATAAAACAATTTTAAAAGGGAAAAATACTCAAAGGCTTCCATGCAAATATAACAGGAAGCACGTTAAAAAGCGTTTTTTTTTTTTCAGGTAACAAATATATAAGAGGATAACACAATGACAATGCTCAGTTATGCAAATACCATGAAGCTTAATCCTCCTTTAAAGTTTAGATTACAGACCTACTCAGCAAGGAACAGTCAACAAACTGGCTGGATAAAGCAAACTTGCATTAAAATAAATGACTATCTAACAAAACACAGTTATGGCATAATAGGCCATCAGTGCAGTGCAAATCTTTCCAAATTGCCAGGAAATAGGCCGTAAACCATCACCCATGCAAGCCATCAGGTGACTTAGCCAGTCCCCAGTTGTCACTCTTTCCAGGTTGGAAACTCTGAGCCTGCTAGCCTTAGAGACGCCCGAAGAACAGAGAGAGCAGACCGGGCAAAGCTCGCTTGGTTTAATCTTGTAGGAAAAGTTGTCAAGACACAAAGCCCCTTTCGACAAGAAATTTAAGCTTTACTTTTTATTCACATAGACAAAGTAAAATATTCAGAATTGGACACTCTTTATTTTGAAAAGTTTCATGGTCTTATTCTAAATACTTCTTTAAAAAACTTATCAGTATTAGCAAATTCTTCTCTAATATAGAATATAATTTTGTGTTTCCTTGACAATTATTTTCCAGGAAATGTAATATTTTTTTTTTTTTTGGAAAATTTAAAAAGTCAGTTTCCTGGGTCAATCTGTTGCAGTAGAGAAATGTATTTTGGATTCAGGTCTCTATCCGCCCTAACCCCTCCAGCAACTGACCTGCAACAAGTTATTTAACCTCTCTGAATTTCAATATACTTTATGTATGAAGTAGAGATAGCAAGACCTCCTTGTTATGGAAGATTATATATAAATTTAGGGCAGTGTGAATGAGCAGGCAATTCCAGAAAAAGAAGGAGGGGAATAAATATGTAAAACACATTCGGTTGTGTTAGTTTTGCCACCATTTTCACTGGCACATGTGCCGTGGACAGCAAATGCAAAGGGAGGAGTGACCGTAGCTAAAGACACAGTTAGTCTATGCTTGTTGTTGTAAGCGCTTTACTGATCCGAGATTCTCACCTCTTCGTCAAAGTCAAGGCCACTGCCATGGTTAAAATTGGCCCTGGATTCAGATTATCTCGGCCCCTCATTTCTCAGGTGTGTGACACGAGGTATGTTACTTAATTTCTTCATGCCAATTTTAAATTTGTGTATCTGGAATAATAAAAACATCCAACTAAGGAACTGTCACAATGATTAAAATAATCCATATAAAGTGTTTTTCATAGTGTGTGGTACAGAGTCAGTGTTAGCTATAATTATGAGCAGGTACAGATGGCCAGCTCATCGGCAGTAGTGCCTGGTGGTGGGTATCAGACACTGACCTGCTTATCAGAATCCTTCTCCCACATTTCAAACTAGAGTTGGGAGAAAGATATTCCTTTTCCTTCTTGCTAATGGAGATTTAAAGTTTGGGACCTGAGTTCTTGGAATCACTGAAAGAGCGATGTTAATTTGAGTGTTACCATCTGAAAGAGTGATGTTAACATGAGGAGTCGGGGTTGGGATTTAACTTACTACAAGGCCCTGAGTTTGATTCCCAACACCGCATCTCTCCCAACAAAAACAAACAAACAAACAAACAAATGAGGATCCACTAGGAGAGAAGACTCTATCTCTTTCTCTATATCTTTCTTGATGTTACAGGGCTACGGTCGTATCCCTCCAGTTCATTTTTTTTTCTTCAGTCTGAGTTGTATTTCTTTTCTCTTCAAAGAGTACCATCTGGTCCAATATATACATTTTGAGGAATAATGCACACACTTTGCTACTTGGCAGCAACACAAGTTTTCGAATATTTGAATGTATCTATTTTGCAGATAAATGAGAGTGCATTAACTCCACCTAAGGGCTAAAGGTTCATAATATCCAATTATAAATTTGAAAGTGAAAATCTTTGGAAATGATGATTTTCACTTTTTCTATAATGCTAACCTCAAAAAACTTGCAAGTGTAGATAAAGTTTTTTGCTTCTACAAGTTGAAATGTGATGATTATATCTGTACATTTTGTGTATGAGGTGCGATTAAAATACATGGTGACTGCTTGAATTAAAAAAAATATATATAGTACAAGGCACTTTGCCATTAATCCCCTTTATCTCATCATGCTTGCCACTTTCTGAAGCCATTCTGGAAGTCCTCTCTCCTGAGTATCTCCTGTGAGTTTGTGATAAAAAAAAATACAGTGAATTATGTTGCCCAGTGTCATCCACGGGAAATGCAGGCACGTAAAAACATTACAGTGTGTGCCCAGCCACCTTATTCACTGTGTGACTTCTGGCTCTTTACCAAAGTCAAAATGACCTGGAAAGGTAAATCTTTTCCATCAGTTCATAGAGGCAGCCTGGACAGCACAAACAAAGTCACTCACTAAAGAAAGAGAACTTCCAGAACTGCTTGAGAAAGTGACATGAACAATGAGGTAAATGTGTTCAAACCACGTGCATGTTGGGCAGGGTATTTTGAGGCTGATTAATAATAATGTGTCTTTTCATAATTTATTAACTTAAAAACTCACTGTATTTATTGATCATATCTCCTATAAAATAAGTGTCAGGTGGATTAAAAAAGCAGCATGAAACGTTATACCAGAAAAACTACAGTAAAAGTCTAAGTTAAATCTGTACTGTATTTGCAAATAGAGAAAAGGTGTCTAATTATATGTAGCAAACCAAAGAGTCTCTAAATTGTGTCTTCATTTTTAAGTGTGTGAGGAAGGCAATATAGTTTGATTTCACAAAGTAGGCTGCACTGAGTTTCACAGAGGTAGTGAGAGTTATGATAAAAGGGAAGGTTTGCTTAATTTTTAGTCACTACAGTAAGTGTGCATATAATGTATCCATAAATCTACCAAGAGAGAGTACATTGATCATGGAATTCTGCAAACGTGTCTTCTAGGCTGAAACAGATCATATGAGGCATTAATGTTTGAATATATTTCCGAGTGCATATTTGAATCATATAATCTATCACATTAAAAAATCACAGATTTAGGAGCTAATTATTATTTATAAACAGATTAACATATTTTACTGGTTTTGAAAAATTATTATGGTAAAACAATAACTATCATTATGCTAATTTGAAAACTCGGGCGCAGAAAAACTACTTCACAAAAGAGTATGATAGATGTTTCAAGAGACAGATATATTTATCCTAGCTTAAACTTTATAGAATGTATCCATACATCAAAACATCTTTTGCTACATTAATGTGTACAATTTTTATGTACTAGTTAAAAATCATTTTAATTAAAAACTAAAAATTAGGGAAAAATAAATAAAGCAAACATTGGTGTATAAAGCTTAGCTATAGCTTGATTTATAGAGTCACTCAACACTTCGGTTCAAGCATAGTGAATCATGACAAAGGAACATGTGCTTGGAATCTTTAACATGGCAAAACGTAAGTTCTGCTCTAAATTATTATGCATTGTATTATATGAAACACATATAATTGTAGCACAAAAATCTCCTTATGCATCAAATAACTTTTTCAGAATGTTGGTTTAATGAATTACATGTAAATGAATCAAAAACATATGGGTAAAGTTTATCTTGAAATATAGAACTTGACCAAAATGTGTTTTAGGTTTTCATCCACCCCAAATACCTGAAAGATACTGTCAAATCTTGGCCAGTCTTAAGTCTTCATGTGGGCCATCACTAGAGTTTCCCATCCTTACCCAGGATTTGGTACCCTCGCTTCTGTTCACTGCAAACATTCCTTAACGGTTTGTAGGCACTCATTGAATGCACGTGGCATTTTGCAAGATCTACTTAATATGTATCGAAATTGAATAAAGTTAACATAGACTGCATAATGCACTAAATACATGGTGTAAATATGTACATTTAATTTTAATCTGCAAAAGACCATGTAAGAACAATAATATTTTAGTATGCTTTAAAAATTACAAAAATATGTCAGTCTAAAATAGTCACTTTTTCAGAAGGTTATGAAATAAAATTAAAATCTACTCCATTTCCTTCAAAAATAAACTTTTTACTTTTTAGGATCAAGATGTGTTATGTATATGTACTGAAATCCCATGAGGAATATATTCATTATGTATCATAAACTTACATCAATAAAAAATTAAAAACAGATACACTTTTCATTTTATTATATGCATTCTGTATTCTATGTGCATTCTTACTAATGAGAATATTTACATGCACGTTTTGTTTGTGCCTATTGTTTTCCTACATATATGCCAACACTGCATATTCTATTTCAGTTTGATTAATTTGCTTTAAAATATATAAAGTAGTCTTTATAACATTATGAAACATATGGAGCTTTATTCCGTTCTTTATAACGACTATAGAATATTTAGTGATAACAATAAAGGTTATTTCCAGTTTTTTCATTTCTTCCAGTACATTAAATGTTGATCAAGGAAGGTTGTTTTTGGCAAAAATAATAGTTTTAGAAAATTATAATTATTGGAAGTTAAAGGACAATGTATTGTGTCCCCACAAAACAGATTTTTAAAACACCTACTTATTCATTTGAAAAAAAGAGAGTCGCTGGGCAGAAGGTTGGGTTCATTCTGACGCTTTCAGATATGTTACGTGATCCATTTCAGAAATGATAATCTGGTCTGAAACCTTTTCTTCAATTATGGCAGAAGCGAGCATTCTTCTGCAGTAAAGTCAGCAAATGGGAGAGATCCTGAGAGCCAATCTCTTGGGAAGGTGAATTTTGGATTATGTCACCACTTAGCAGAATAACAACACTGATGGGCTGAAATGAATCCTTCTCCCAACAGACGGAACTTTTTAGCCTCTGCCATATCGGCCATCTCCCTGTTGCTGGTATAGGGTTTCAGTAAAGTAAGAGCAAGTCCAAGTTCAGAAAAAGACCAGACCACAACAACAACAAAAACTTGATAATGAATAATCGCAATCTGTACTTGGATCCTTTTATCTACTAGTGGTGTAAAGTATCTTTTCCCACTTAATTCCTCAGTGAAAAGATGATGCATTTAATAAATAATGGCAGGGAAATAGTCTAGGAATGATTAGCTTTTCCTGCAATGTGGGTAAAGATGTAAAAGTGTGAAAATAGTATGTGATGTGCTTTGAGAACCCAAGGATTAAAGAAATGTTGAGATTTATGTGTTTACTTAAATTATACAGAAAAAATTTTAACAAATGCCCATGCTACAAAATGAAGGGATATTTATTTCAAGTATCTCAGTGTTGTTAAATAGTTTAATTAAGAGATCTTATTTCAGAATCAGAGATTCACAGGTTCTCTTCAGAGTCCCATTACATCACTTGAAATACAAAAATTCTATCATCAATAGTTGTATAGTATATAGTTACTACACACACACACACACACACACACTCTCTCTCTCTCTCTCTCTCTATATATATATATATATATGCATATTATGCATATACCTATATACCCATGGGCAATTTTAAAATAATTCAAAAGTCTTTAGCTCTACTCAAAAAATAAGTAATTCTGATTTCATGAGGTGTTTCTCTTTGCTAGATTACATATGCAAATATGTTTTTATATTGATATATAATTTTACCCCTATTTGTATCCTTATCATCAATGGTCTAAAAAAATTACCCAAGACAAATTTCCAGGGACTCTGCTAAAGTTTCCACTTTCGTGCAACAGAATCATAATCTTGCCTTCCCTACCACTGAGCTCCATTATTTAGCATAAACAAATTAAACGAGTTATATTTTTACTATATAATTATAAAGATTTAGATATACTATAAATATTCTATTTACCATTAGACGTTTAACTATTACCTTTTGAGACTATCGCTCATATGACTCTTCTTTCCCTTTTTATTGTCATTTAGTAGATTTCTTCTCAACTCCTTCCATTTGTGATTATAGGTCTCCTCAATTTTGTCCAGTTTAGTTCTAGAAATACCACCAGAAACTGATTTTTTGGGAAATCTTGTAAATGAATAATTTTATCATGCAGTTACTCTGCTTTAATATCCCTTTAAGATTGCTTATAAAACAGATCATCATTGTTATTATATCAGGTATTATCTCAATGCTTTTTAAATGCATTCTGTTTATACCTGTTTTCTTATAAAAATCCAGAGGTCCAGTCATGACGATTATAACCTCACACACGCAGCACTCCATTGCTTTTCCACGGTTTTCTTCTCATTGCCCACTGGATTGTAAATATTTGGTATTGCGTATCCCCGCTTGCTCTGTTTTGCCAGTTATTTCCCTGAACTCTGGCCAACACTAAACTTTTAAGACATACTTTTTTTTAAACTGCAATATCATATTTTTATACATACTTTGTATGTAAGGAAGTCTGTTCATTAATTTTACCTGTGACTCCTAATACGTTTTTCGTTTGATACATTTTGCAAAGAAATCAAAATCTCACTGCAACTCACAAAATTTCCAAAGTGCTTAAATCTATGTGGTTATTGCATTGTTTCTCTGGTGAGAGAAACTGAAAGTGTAAATCAAGACTAAAATGTATTATATTGGGAAAGGGAAGAAAATGTCCAAATGGGAAAGGGAACAGGGGAGGGGGAGGGGGAAATGAACAGAGGGACAAGAGAAATACTCTAACCACTAAGCTAAATCCCCAGCCCAAGAGAAATAAGAAACAGGATGAAAAAATAGAAACAAAGCTTTTGTAAATAGGAAGGAAGGAGGGGGAGGGGAGGGCCGGAGAATGGGAAAAAAAGCAGCAACAAAATATATCACGTATGGGTACAAATCCCCTATGTTGAATGTTATCACTATGTACATCTAAAATGTACCATTAAAATAAAAATTTAAAAACATCTACGTGTTTATTATACATGAAGATCTTAGCCAGAGTCGTAAACTTCTTAGAAGTCAAGCACAGAGCTGTCTTCTTTAAACATGGACTTTTCAAATAAAAATGGAATAAAGAGATTTAACACTCATAGGCAGAAATCAGAATTTGAATCCATACATCTTCGATCTTAGTTTTACTGTTTATGGCTGTAATTGACATTTTTAAATGACATAAATGGAAGCTTCATTTGTCTTTATTAAGGAATTCCAGGCAGAAGCTTCACTGACATCTCTGAAAAGTAAGGAGACCTGGAAGAGTCGGTGCATGTATGGTAAATAGCTGATATTTATGCATTTAGAGTTGTCACCCTTTCGTGATCTACCACAAAACTGCAATTAACTTTAGCGGAAGTCGAGCTGCTACCTGTACGTTCGTGTGGGATGTAGAACATTAATTTTGGCAACCTGTCTACCTACATATCATAGAGTTTAAAAGCTGAAATCTTTATTTTTCATAGAAACATTGTTTGTAAAGAGATTCATTTTTCTTAGCTGAACTTCAAAGTTTAGAGGAGGCAAATTCTTAAACACAAATGAAAGATTATATGTATTTTGCCAGGATCACACAGCACTTGTTTATATTGAAATTTGATTTGAATAAATGTATGTATTGACTAATATCAATAAAGTGAATTAAAACCAAGAAGTAATTCTACTGAGTGAAGTTGAGTCATCCATAGAACCAAGGATAGTCTCAATGTATATTAGCTTTTGTTTTCACTTAATATAAGTTGTAATTAATGTAATTTTGCCTTGATTACTGTGCACATTTTTAAATACAATTTTGTACAGTTTATCCTGAATTAACAATTTACAATATCATAGTTTATCCTGATTTAACAATTTCAATTTCAGATTTTTCTTCCAAAAGTATTGTGCAGTAGATTTTTTTTTCAGGGTGGGGAGAGAGGTAGTTTTCTTCAACTTACATGTAACTATTTGAGGATTTAAATTACTGGGAATAAGTATAAGACTGGTTAATAATTATGTAAAAGACCCGTCTATGCTACTTTTTCAGCTTTACACTGTCTAAAATGATTACAAAATAAAAAAGGTTGGAAATGTTGAAGTGACTAAATTTTATTTCCACTCTTCTCAAGAACATAGAGTAGTATTAAAAATGTATTTCTCATTTACTTTGTCATGATAGTGAAAAAATAATAAAAAACTATAAAACATTTGTTCATGATGGTTTTAAGAATGTGTTCCCATCTCAATAAAACCATTAGTATGGTTTTTCTTTACTTGTTACTTATCTGTAGTAAAAATTTACTCAAAATATTTTACTGGATTAAAAACGTTTTATGAAAGATCTAGATGCAATAACTGTACTGAAAGCATTCTAGTGCAATGACTTAAATATTATAATAATCTAAATGTTTTACTAGCATAGTATGTTTATTTTTTTAATTTTTAGCATAGTTTTTTTTTGGGGGGTGCTGGGGATCGAACTCAGGGCCTTGTGTTTGAAAGGCAAATACTCTAACCACTAAGCTAAATCCCCAGCCCAAGCATAGTATGTTTAAATGAACAAGTTATTTGTGTTCTCATTGAAAAAGCTCTTCACAGATCTAGATTTCCATAATGTATTGTCCTCCTATGGACAATTTCCTACTTGAATTTGAGAGCTTATTTCTTGGAGTTAGTGTCATTCAGTATGATGCCTACTAAGCTGAATGACAAGTTATCTAATTGCAGAACAGTTTTTAAAATTAAATTTAATATGCATGCTATGATTTTGATCATAAATGTCCTCCAGAGGTCTCCTGTGTTCAGAAGCGAAGCTTCCAGAGGAAGACTGGATTGCAAGGAGGCCAGAGATGGGGCTGTATGGGCTCTTCGAAGGCGTGGCCCTGTGAAGTAAGCAGGCTGCTGGAGGCATACGTTTGGGAGATAATAGCTTTCCTCTGTTTCCTGACTGCTGTGAGATAAACTGCTTTCCTCTGCCAGGCCATTTATGCCATTGAGGCAGCTGACCTTTGAAACTGTGAGCCAAAATACAACTTTCTTCTCCAAGCTGTACATGTCAGGTATTTTGCAACAATGATGAAAATCTTGTTAATAGGTAGCACACACAAGTATGACAATCAAATATGTGCTTAATTGAGATCTGTTTAATTATATTATGTAAATCAACTGCATCAGATAAATAGGTGAATATACAAATTATTATAACTAGTTTAAAGTGCTGATTTCTAAAAGAGCAACCCAAATCAAATCATTTCTCTTAAACTTTTATACCTTCTAAGAACTTGTAATCTATTTATTGTGAATGAGATCTGGAGTTTATACTATACTTAGACTGTAGGTTAGTAGAGGGAGCCAATAGTCAGCATACATAATCTTGTTGGTGCCCAAATATTAAACAGATGTGTTTTGTAATAATATTTTTATTAATACTTCTTATCATTTTTCTATTATTTCTATGCTTCAAATCTTACATCTTTTGAAGTAGTACCAGCATGATATAAGATCCTGAGTCTACTATGAAGCACAAGAAAGAGTAGAGAAGGTCGTGGTCCTGGTCCGCCTCTGGAAGAATCTGAGTGTGTGAAGAAGGGTGGGTTTTGCAGAGAGCCCTGATGTGGGGAAAGAGTAAAGGGCAAGGAGGGTAAAATGGGAGAAAAAGAGAGGGAAGTGGGAAGAGAGAAAGAATCTGAGGGTGAAGCAGACAAAAAGCTAACAGCCAGAAAGACGGCAAATGGTCATTTATTCCCTCTCCAAATCATTTAGGTCACAATCATAATAGTAAAGAGGTATTTGGTTTTATGGTGTCTGGTGGAGGGATGGAGTTCTGAACTCAGATAAGTGAGTTAAGGGTCTGAGTAGACTATAAAGACTGAGAAATTGCTAAGAAAGGAAGACTTGTAATCTGGAATTTGGAGGGAAGTTCCCTGGCTAGCTGCAATGGCAGCTGCGCCCCATATGACTTCAGTAAACTAATATTTCTTTGTAAATAAAATAACACCAGGCTTTGAGGAAATTTACACACACACACACACACACACACACACATATGCATATGTACAGATACACACACATACAGAACAGAGAGAGAGAAACAGAGAGAAAAGGAGAGAACAAATATTTGGATAATTAAGAAAAAATCTGGGATCTATGTAACTCATGGAATTACTTAAATTAATCTGGAAGTTCCTAGAAGAAATCATAACATTAATACCAAAAGCCTTAAAAGTGTATTAAAAAGGTTTTGGGGAAAACAGCTGTGAGTAGTGTTGAGTGTGTTTAGGAAAGAGAATCAGTAGATTGAAAGTGCTGGTGAATCCTGAAAAACATTTTTGGCTAAATGAAAAGGTGCGATAAGTGTAATAGGCGTATGACTGTGAAATCTAATCATTTCAGGACAGAATTCCTTTCAGTGAGTCTTTGTTGAAACAAGCACAGTTAATATGTTTGAAAGTGGAGAGCAGGTAAAATGATCAGTGATGTTGAAACTGCATGTATTCTTTTGTTCTGGAAAAACCACTTTGGGGAAGGAGAATAAGGGTACTGAGAGGATATCAAGTGTTGAAATTGTGCCTTTCGAATTGTTTATAACATTGATCACACAATATTTAAGTGGAATTTGTTCTTGATAAGAATGGATTAATATGACTCTCCTGATAAGAGGATGTTCTCTGAAGAGTCCCTTCCAAAGCATTCTTCTTGGGCACACAAGCTTCTGTAATTTATCTATATTATGTGGCCAAAGCAGGATTATGCCAAGTATCAAGAAGAGAAACACTGACACTTTCTATCTCAAATAACAGACACTCACAGAGACAAAGAAAATTAAGTTGTTATCTTCGAAGAATTGTAAGGTAGGCCTGTGTGTGTGTGTGTGTGTGTGTGTGTGTGTGGTGTGGAGAGAGGCGCTCCGGGGGATTTTTATGTAACGTTACTCTACAGAGTGGTTCTAAGTTTCTGCATTTTAAATTTCCAGTGACATAAAGCTGAAAGCTACAATTAGTTCTGACTAACAAGTTGCTGTAAGATCTGTAATTTTTTTCTCTTCCGGCTGAATCCTGAGACCTGAGGAGCTGGTGAGGGCAGAAGAGTGTTCTGCAGAGCCCAGTTGGAGCCAGCAGTTGAACCCTCATCAGAAAGCTCATAGATAAGGGAAGGAGAGAACTCTGAATGCTCAACTAGAGGAAAATGAATATGTGTAAGAACTATTCAATCTCTACTTCAATTTCTTCTGAGGACTGAGTAGGAGCTTAACATTCACATCTTCTGTCCTAGGCTCTCAAGGGGTGTGTGACTCAAAACAAGCAAGAGTCTTGACTTTATATATTAGCATTGTGTGTATGTGTTTGAATACTCAGCTATTAGAGGATGGCTGGCAATAAATGTAACAATGTATTTCACAATTACCAAAGTACCGATGATTACCAGACAAAACTCTAAAACAAAAGTCACAACTAAAACTTCTTGACAGAGAGTAGTACAGATATATTAGGCCAAATGGATCTTTAAAATAACCAATCTAGTCAGCCAAAGAACAAATGTGTTCATTTTAAAAATAAATACATCGATTCGTTTAATTTGGCAGTACCCGATCTAATGATGTAGTGACATTTTGCAGACGTTCATTTAGACCATCTTCACACCCAGAGGGGCCTCTGATCACAACACGTGATTGCCAGTCTAGTACGGAGACTACCACTGCAGAGAAAGTATAGATAACATAAATACAGGTAACATTAACATTTAATGTGAAAATGGAATGAAATTTCACAAAAAAGGACATTCTTATTTCATTTGCATTATAAGGATATAACACACTCAATAACATTAAAATCAGAGATAAAGACATGTTGTTCTTTCTTGGAGAACCAAATAGATAACCATAATTTTCTCTTTTGAAAAAAAAATCCATGATGTCTTTATTGGATAGTATATCATCAAAAACAAATATCTTAGCTAACTGTGACCCATCTGAAAGTCAATTAGAAATTGTGAAGGGATTATGGTATTATGTTAAAGCCATCTCTGGCCCATTTATGACTATAGTTATTTCATAACATCTTTTCCTAAGTGATTGAAAAGACACATATGTTTAGTCTATTAAGAGAGACAGCAGGCACGCTCTGGGAATACGAGAGAGTTTCAGTTACACCCATTCAGGAGATAACTCTAACCCGGGTCACGAAGTCCACCGTCTTTTTGCTGAGCTGAGCTCAGCCTCTAGCATTTAATTGCTGTCTGGCTCCAGAACGTGTCAGAGGCAAGCGCCCCGCTACTGACCAGGCTTGATGCCTGTGCCAAGCATCATGTGGCAGGACAATTTACACGGTGGTTTCTTTTTTCATTTTGATGACACAACTTCCTGCTTTCTTTGTGGTATTTCACTTTTTAAAAAGAAAGGAACACTTTCTTAACGTTTAAAGCTAAAATTCAAACTATAGCAAGTAACCTGTGGGGTGGTGCATGGCTCTAAGCCCCATGTCCTGGGAAGCTGAGGCAGGAGCATCACAAGATGGAGCCCTGCCTGGGCAACTTAGTGATGTAGAGAAACCCAGTCTAAAAAAAAAAAAAAAAAAAAAAAAAAAAAAAAAAAAAAAAAAAAAAAAAAAAAAAAAAAAAACCACGAGGAAAACTACTAAGGCCTAGGAGTGTAGTTCAGTGTGGTGGCCCCTCTAAACAATATAGCATAACAACTACTTATAAAACATTTGCATGGTATTAGATAGCATAAGTAATCAGGAGATAATTAAAAGCATGTTGGAAGATGTTCAGAGGCTACATGCAAATTCCATTTTATATAAGGAACTTGTGCATGTGCACATTTTGGTACGTGTGGGGGGTTCCTGGAACCTGTCCCCATCAATCCCCAGAGATTAATGTACGTGCAAATTCTATATGAGGAAAGAAATCACAGAAGATCTAAATAAAGGGATATATATTCCATATTTACTGATAGAAAGATTCATTTTTAGTTCTTTTCAATTTGGTCTTTAGAGTCAACACAATCTCAATCAAAATTCCTGGAAGTTATTTTGAGAGGATTTTGGCATCCCTGGAGGGGCCTGGATCAAATCTTCTGAAGATATTGCTAAATAAATATAATTATCAAATGTATAGCCCAAATTATAGCAGTGTCAGTAAAACCAGGTTTTTGCCTTTCTCCCCTTCACACATTTTCAATCATCTCAGAAGCCACAGAAGAGCACACAGAAGCAAAAGCTGGTGATCAGCTCTCATGATTTAATCAGAATGGTCAATATCTTATCATATAAAGGATTTGTGTAGATCAGGTTTCTAAGATTGATGCTTCTTTTCTTCAGCATAATTAAAAGTAGAAAAGATCACACCACAAGGCTTGAATCTCCTCTGTAAGAGGCTAGTGAAAGGCTGATGGTCAGTTTAAAGATTTTAAAATTACATAGAAAATATGCTGCTATGTCCTACAGACCTCAATGTGGGAAAAAGGCCCAGTGAAATTTGGAGAACATAAAAGACTTCCAGATAGCAACCAGGGGTCAGCCACATTTGAGTAATCACCTTTGTACTTCTTCTCTATTTGTACGGCTTTTTTTTTTAGAACTCTTTATAGACAATTCACAGCAAGAAGAGTTAAATCATTTCAGCAAGTTCACTAACTTCTCACCAAGGGTGGGAAAATTTGAGTTAGAGATCTACATTTTGCATTAGTGACTCAACAGAAAAAGAATCCATATTTTTGAATCAATATATAATTATCCTCTTTCTCAGGATGAAATTCGAATTATTCACTTCTGTATGTCTGTTATATTTTCATGCGTGACAGCAGATTTACACAGCTCTTCAAAGCTTCTCTCAAAGTAACAAGAATATTTAATGGAGCGACATGTTGTTTTGAGTCTCACATGTTTCCAACCAATCTGTCTCAGTGTTAACACTCTGAGAAACCTAAATATTTAATTCCTTCTCCATCATAGAGATAACACTTTAAAATGTTTGAAGAAGGTCAAAATAAGACTTGGTAAAATGTATCTAATTATGAACATAAATACCTGATCATTTCAAGCATTTCTTATTTGACTTAAGGGAATTCCACAACTATTTTAATGTTTGTGAATTTATACTCAAATTAGGATTTTTAATCAGGGAAGATTTTAAATCATCGCAACTAATTACAAATCCTGTTTGACCCAGCGTTAGCTCGTATTGCTGCTTGATGAGTCGGCACCTCCGCAGATAGGTGTTCATTATTTCAATCTTCCCACTGTGTGCAACAGTTTGAGCCTAGCTCCAGTCACTGCTTTTCCACAATAGTTTCAGAGTGCTGGAGTTAATTAATTTAGACTTGGCTCAGTTTGAGTTCATCCTCTCTAAGCCGCCCTTGACCAGTCTCGGCAGAACAGTATGACCGCATCTACCAGAAGGGCGCCCTGGCTGTGACGGCCTTGGCGTTGCTTGACCGGTTCATCCTCTCTGCCCAGAAGTAGTAGAAAATAACCTCTCAACCTGCATGTCGCTCATGGCTGGAGTTTTTTTACCTATGTTATTTTTCACAGAAACTACACAGAGAACAAACTTGTATGTACACCCATCGACTTTTAAAGGCCTGGTCTCTTGTCTAACTATGTCTCTGAAGCTGATGCTATTTTACCTGCTTGGTGCCTTTCAGAACCTGCTGTAAAATGCAAGTGCTTGTCTTTAGAAAGTTAACTGTAAATAATTGTTGAAGTAAGCTTCTATAGAGAAGTTATTTCTCCTTCTGTACAGCTGTTTTTTTATGCTTTCTTCAACAATTCGTCATGTTGTGCAGCGCTCCTGCTCTTGCCCCTCTCTGGATCACTGACATCCATCTCTCAGAGCTATTTGTTGAAAACTGTCTCTGTACCAGTCTTCCCGGTAGAAACCTTTAAACACAGGTGTATTCTCTTTATCCCCTTCCTCTCCTCCCCTCTTGTCTCTTGCAGCTCTCTGTCTCTCCCTCTCTCTCTCTTCCTTCATAATCATCTCCCTTTCCTTGTATAAACATCAAGACTATATATAGTACTATCGAGTGCTGAGTGTCTGATCCGGTAAATCCACTGATGAAAGCTGAAGATGTAATTCACCAGATCAAACTGATTTGTAAAAGGCAGTCCCTAGTGGGAATTTGAAAATGATAGAAACAGCCCGGGCCCTATCGGTCCACTTAGATACTATCATAATAAGCCAAGGTTGAGACAAAGAGGGCTAGAAACAAGAATTATGATGAAAGTACTTCGGGAAATCTTCCAAATGTTATTCCAGGAAAAGTAGTTAGTCCTGATTCAATATGACTTGTACATAGTTAATATGTGGCTTAGCACTAAACAAAAATCCTAGCAAAATAGCAAATTTCAGGATGATGCAGAAGTCATGTTTGGATTGAAGTCAGGAAATCTGAATTGTGTCATAATGAAATATGAATCAGATAAAAGGTAAATTTTAAGTAGTATAAGGATTCTGATCTCCTCACAGTACATGGCATTGCATTATTTATTTCCTCTTTCCTATTTCGGTTGGCACATTTTTTAAAAAAAAAATTCAAGAAGGAGCTCAGATTTTTCTGAAGCAAGAGAGGGAGGAGGATTGATTTCTATATTGTGCTCAGACCTGTCCCTAGGAATGAGCACGCAGTCAAGAGCTGTGCGTGATCACCAAACTCATGAGAGTTCCGCACTTCAGCACATGGTGGGTAGTCAGCTTCCAGACGGCCCAATCAGTCCGCCTCCTGGTATCCACTGCCCTTCCGCCGCCTCCCGCCCTCTTCTAGGGTTGGTCTACCCGAACTACCGCATCTGGCAGATGTGACAGGATATCAGTTCAATGATAAAGTTATAAGAGACTATAAGTTCTATCTTGGAGAATTTCTGACCTCTCTCTCTCTCTGTTTCTGTCTTTGTCTCTGTCTCTCTCTGTCTCACTCTGCATCCATGTGTCAGTCTCTCTCTCTCTGTCTCTCTCCATCTCTGTCTGTCTGTCTCTCTCTGTTTCTGTCTCTGTCCCTCTCTGTCTCTGTCTGTGTCTGTCTGTCTCTCTGTCTCTCTGTCACTCTTTCTCTCCACTACCGTCGGGGTTACACATAGCTGCCATTTAAGAGTCCTGTAGAGAAAAACACTTATTTGGAAAGGAGCTCAAGAGAACCAGGACTCCCAACCCTGGCTAGGCCTTAAAAGACTGTAGTTTAGGCTGAATCTCCTAATCATTACCACAGTGAGTCGCTCCCAGACTCTTGACCTTCAAAACTGTGACATAATGAGTATTTTTCCTAAAGTCATAGTAGATAATCAATATAGAGCAGAACACTGACCTAAATGAAAACATATCCAATATGGTATTTCAATATATTTCAATATGCATCACCTCGTCTCTCTCTCTCTACACACACACACACACACACACACACACACACACACACACACACATTCCTCTTTGGAAATTCGATAATGTTTATTCTTTTCTATAACTAGTAGGTGGCAGATGCTTATGTGCTTACTAGGGATGAATAATGCTGTTTCTAATAGTATTCACAAGGTCACTTGTAGCAGATAATGTTTAATTTCTAAATGAAATTCAATGAAGAGCAATCTAATTCTTAACACTGTCCCCACTAACTTTTGTCCATTTTCTTATTATGTGAATCAAATACTTATTATACGTTTTCCTTCTCTACTTTCAAAGATAAGACCACCGTGCCAGCTTTCTAGTGACACATGGAAATCAACCCAAAACTTGAGGAGCTTTGTAACATTAATCAGTTGTCTGATTCCTCTGGTTCCTGGACATTCACAACTCATACAGGATGTTTAGTCTTTTTGATGTGTCACTTGAAGAAAATATTTAAGATACATGCCGATCATTTCTCCAATGGCATATTAACTTTTGGAAAGTAGTGTTTGATTTTCTATTCATCATCTATCTATCTATATATCATCTATCTTTTTATCTAGCAAATTACATGGATTTCAGGTATTTAAATAATACTTGTAGATTACATTATTTTAATGAAATAACAAGCATGCAAAAAAGTAATGGAAATTGTGAAGTATTTCTAGTTTTGTTATTATATACAATATTATATTCAATAATTGCCATACTACTAACATAAGCATCAGAAAGTCCAGATTTTTCTGCTCCTGTCTACACCAGTAATGGAAGTTTGGGAAAAGCCATGAAAGACATAGTATGAGTGTTCAGTAAACATCTTTAGATTCTACTCATTTAGTTCTACTCAGCTTTTGTGTTTATCTGTAAAATCAATATTGTTCATATATCTGAAGATTGCTTTGTGTACAAAGCAGATTCAGAAAGTTAGAAAAGTAGCATGAATATTTAAATCATTGTTTACCTTCCAAGTCATTCATCATTTAATGATGAGGCTCTTTTAAGAAATGGATTGTAAGGCAATTGTGTTGTGGCGGGACACAACGCCACATCTTAGCATATGCCACACTGGCCTGGATTGTACTTAACATGAGCAGACACATGATAAACACATGATATATGAAGACATTTGGCATACTGGGTGTTTTTGTGGGGAGGTATAGGTATTGTTTTTTAGTTATATGTTAGTCATACATAATAAATAGATGCATCCTGGGGACTTGGTACATAGACATACCACATCTTGATTCTTTTTGCTTCTTTTACTCCTCCCCTCCTTCATATGCATTTCCACCCCCAAATCCCCCTCCCATCTCCACAAAATCTACATCTTTGTTTCCTATCGTCTATCCTTTCATTTGCTCTTTAAATTATTTATGCTTTGGATTTGTCATATAAGAGAATCCATGAGATATTTAACTTTGAGTGCCTGATTCATTTCATCTAGTTGTATGGTCTCAAGATGTACCCATTTTCCTACAAAGAATTCAGATTTACCTTTTTTATGGCTGAGTAGTACTTCATTATCTATCTATCTATCTATCTATCTATCTACCTATCTATCTATCTATAGCACATATTTTTATTCAGTCAACTGTTGATGGGTATATCGGCCTCTTCCAAGATTTAATTATTGTAAGTTGTGTGGCTATAAACATAAATACGGGTATGCTTATATCACTATAATATGATGTTTAAATCTTTTGAAAAAATACTCATATGTACATATTACATATTATATATGATTATATACTGTAAACTTATAGAAATGTGCTATAAAATAGTAAAAACTATAGTATAATAAATGCATAAACTAGTTACAGTCATTTATTATCAAGTCGTATATGTTGTACATAGGGCATATATTAGATCTTTACAGAACTAGTGGCACAGTAATTTTGTTTATACCAGCATCAACACACATGTGAGCAATGCTTTGCACTACGAGGAAACAAAGGCTTTGACATTACTACGGGACAGGACTGGGTGACAGGAATTTTCCAGCTCAGTTGTGATTTTACTGCACCACAGTCATCCGTGTGGTCAGTCCATGACAGAAATTCTGTTATCAAGTGCAGGACTGTACTTATTATTGACAGGGACAAACAAAGGGACATCACATGTTGGTAGCAAATCACACACACATGTACACACCCACCCACCCACACACACACACCGTGATCACATAGTTAGATCAGGTCTATCAATTCTAAAGAAAACATATAGTTTCTTATTATATAATAGACTTGAATTACTAAATGTCAAAAGACTTACACATTGGTAGGAAAAGAAGAAAACCGTCCAAACATGAAAATACTGTCTCAGCTTAAAATATGAAAGGAAACTCACTGAAATGAAAAAGGGGAATAAAACCTCTGTCCATTATAACAATGAGAATGAAGACAGAGACGCCAGCATGGAAGAGAGGTCAACAACAGGCAGAGACGGAAAGCAAACGGAGTCAAGGGAGGGACTCGAGAAAGCAAACAGGCTAAGGAAGTGAGGAAGGAGAGACTAACACGTGGGTGGCTACCGCTGGCCATCAGAAATTTTAGGAATTAAAACCCAGGACACGGGGTAGCTCTGAAGGATGAGGAGTTAGTGAGAGTTGTTGGAACTGTGGACGCCCTCCTCTACCCTTGCAAAAGGCAAGAGATTTTCCATCTGCAAAGTTTCCAGTGTCGACGCTCTAGAAAAAAAGAGTAGAAGGAAAACGGGAGCGGAAAATAACACCCTCACTGTCGTCTCACGCAATAGCAGTATTAAGAGAGAGTCATCCCGTTCGCTTCTCTTCTGCTCGGCGTTCCTGCGCCTGCAGTTGAGGTCCGACCTACCAGACTAGAGCGTCACTTTGGAGCATCCGACCGCCCTAAGAGACATCTCAGAAAATGACATGATGATATTTTGGAAGCGATGATAAGGATGCAACCCACCAACATCCGGCAAGCTGCCTCTTGCGCACAATTTCCAGTGGGCGGAGCCCCTCCAGGCGGAACAGAAGCCGCCACGCACATCGCAGAATGGACCGGGAGGGCTCTTCCAGGAAACGGTATCAGTCTCAGGCAGAGAAAAGAGCATGTGTCCTTGAGAAAGGAATCGAATTCTATAAAACAAAACAAGAAGCAATACTAAAAGAACAAGAAAGAGTATGGGAAAATTAAAAAGATGACAGCAGAAAGCTAAACAACAAAGACAGATTTTAGAAAATAAAGTTAGAACATCTACAATAAAAAATAAAAATTAATGGAAATAGAAAATAAAATTAAACAATAAGAGGGATGATATTTCGGAATGCAAAATATTTGTCTAACATTCTAATATGCCAAAAAAATGAAATTCGTCATACAAACTCCAAGCAGAGAAGGCAGAGAGAGTGATGGCAACTGCAACACTGAAATGTGTACAGTAATCTTGCTCAGAGCAGAAGAATACAAATTTACAGCATGAATATTGCCCAGTACCAAATAGGGGAGAAAAGAAGCCACATATTTTAAACTAAGCAAGTATTTTCATGTTTGGATAGTTTTCTTCTTTCCCTCCCATGTGTAAGTCTTTTGCCAGTTAATAATTCAAGTTCATCATATAATAAGTACATGATACACTTTCTGAAATTTCAAGACACTAGTCATAAGTAGAAGACTTTAAGAGCTTCAAAGTTAGTATTATAAGTAATGTACCAAAAATAGATGGATATCAGGACAGTTTCAGACTTAGCAATATCAATCCTCAAAACTAGAAGCTAGAGAATTAAGTACCTTCATAACTAGAGTTAAATATTATAACTTATTTGAAAGTTACTGCATGCCCAAATTATCTGTTAAGTATAAGAGTAGATAAGGTCTTTTTCAGATTAAAGAAAAGCTCAGCAAATTTGCACCCATAAGTCCCTTCACAGGAAGCACTTGAACTGTATGTGTCACAGAAACATAATAAAAATATATATGCATTTTAACACTGGAGGAAAGAGGAAAAGATAACAGTGACAAAGATGTCCCGGCACCCGAGCTATGGCACAGCAAGAAGCCCCCAAAGCAAAGACAGAGAGTCGGGCGGAGGGGCCGCAGGAAAGACATCCCACTCTGGCGTGCAATCAAGGCATGATGATGTCTGTGCCTACATTGAGGGGATTTCAAAAAAATTTGAGGGTGAACTAATAGCATCTACTAAGAAGAGCAGAGCCAGTGGAAAGGGACATTATTCACCCCCCAAAAAAAAATCTGTAACAGAAAGAATCTTAATTTTTTTGTGACTCAACTACTAATACTGTTTATATAGTTGTGATCATATATACCAAAATGTTGACTTAAACAAAAATTACTACTCTGGGAAAGTAGTGGGAAGCAAAATAAATGTGCTTGATTCAAAACTACTAGCAGATGATGGAAGGTAGAGGCAGGAAGTGTAAAAAAGGCAGATCCAGTGTTTTGTAATAGAACATGTAGACTTCAAAACATTTTTAAGAAAGAGCAACTTTACAAGAACACCTTTTTGAAATATGGAATTTCCTACTAAAACAATTAGAATAATTGAATTAATTTTTCTTGGTGAGAAGAAATCAAGAATGAGCAGGAATGAAGAGGAAACTTACAGTTCATGTTACAATCACTTAATGTTTTATTCAGGCAAAATTTTCATTAAAAAAATCTAGGAAAATATGAACATTTTTGAAGACCAGCAGCCATGATTTCTTCAGGTAGAATAGGTTGACCACTCTCAACATTAAATTTAGTGTCAATACTTCAGTAAGGGAATGAAGTAGAAGTTGTCAAATTTGGCCCACCACATGTTTTTATATGGCCCATGAGATTAAAAAAGGGTAGTTTTAAGTAGTTGAAAAAAAAAAGACAATAGTTCACAAAATATACAAATTGTATAAAATTCTATTTTAATTGTTCTAAAGGAAACCAGCCACATCAATTTGCTTATGTGTTGTGCGTGGCTGATTTCACACTACAATGGCAGAGTTGAGCAGTTGTGATCATGTGGCCCACAAACTCTCAATCATATACTGTTGAACCATTAGAGAAAATAAATTACTAACTGCTGTGTACTACATTAAATAGTTTCCCCCATATTTATATGCTCCTGAATCTTATGAACCTCATTTGAAAAGAGAGTCTTTGCCGATGTGGTAAAGCTCAGATGAGGCCATCTTGGATTACAGTGGGTCTCACATCCAATATGGCTGTTGTTCATGTGAGAGTAGAAAAATATGGACGCAAAGATACAGACACGGAATGGGGGGCAAGTGCCATGAGAAGACAGACACAGAAAGTGGAGTGAAGATTTCCCAATCCAGGGGATGCCAACAGTTTCCAGCAAGTACCCAGAACTAGAAGAGAGAATCATGGATCAAATTCTTCTTCAGAGACTCCAGAAGGAACTGACCCTAATACTGTCTTGATTTCTGACTTCTAGATTCCAGAACTCAGTGATTGTAAATTCCTGTCATTTCTGGCCTTTTGTGAAGCAGACCTTAGAAGTGAATCCATCACGGAATAAAAGCTGAGAGCAATCAGTACTTAAATGCAACATGGCTGAGTTTATAAGACAGAACGCCTGTTCTGATTAAATTAGCCATTAGAAAATATTATAATTTATTCTATATTGAATTAAGTTTTGTACACACTGACATCTCATCCCTTATTATGCTTTGGTAAATTTCCCTTTTTAGACAAGTAGAATGGAGGACCTCAGCAAGGCCAAAGGAAATGAGGTCTGGTGGAATATGGTGGGGGCAATATTATTTATAAAAGCATCATGTGATGATGAGCAAGAAAAAGAATCAGTGGTGCCTATTGAGCTGCGGGATTTTAAAAAGCAACCAAGAGCTCGTGGGTTGGGTAAGTGTGCTCACTGAGCCTGTAGTAGGCGGGTACTTGAGGAGCGTTGGTGGTGCAGCCCCAGCAAGGGAGGTGGCCCAGCTGACCCAATCTGTCCTCTCTGCCTCCAGTTTCTCATGTCTAAGCTCCCTCCATATGGCAGTGAGCTGAGCTATTTTTCTTGCTATTCTTTCCATAGAAGATGAGGAGTCTCCGCTGTATGAATGATACGGCATTGTATTAAAACTGATATCTCGTGGGTTATCTTTTTTATCTCTGGTCACAAATAGCATCTACAGCTCCAAGATCGCACTGCGGTCCACACACTCTTCTGAAACCAAAGATTGTTCTATGTGTGTATATACAAGTTCAAAGTTAAAACAACAATAACATGGTGTACATTCTTTTTATAAGATGTTTCCAATGAAGCAGCGAAGTTAGATTAATCTTTTTCGATGACTTTCTTTGTGACATCATTCCCAAACCCATAGAATATAAAAGTATAGGGTTTATTTATGTATTTGCTTATTTATTTTCGATGCTGGTAATCAAACTTGAGAACTCACACATGTAAGTGCTGTACCATAAAGTTACATCTTCAGTCCCAGAAGAAAAGGATTTTAGAGGTGAATGATTCTGTATGTTAAAGTTTCACTCATTTATTTTTCATGTAAAAGTTTTACTTTTTGTCTACCTTAACTCTATTTTTATCTAAAAATAAAAGAAATCTTGGAAATATTTTTCTAACAGTTTTATTGCATAAGAATTAGAGGTTATTTAAAATCTAATATTCTGACTTTTTTCAGTTAAGCCAGAAATACTGAATATTTTGTGTGAGGAAGTGAATCATACATTCTGACTGTTTCTCTGTGATCCAACTACATTGGCAATAACCTGTTAGCAACACCCACCTATCTTTTTTGTAAGTTATGTTGCCTAGTGATTAAAGTCCTCTAACGTCATTCATTTGGATAGACATGAAAGTCCTCTTATTGCACATAATGACTCAGGAGCTACCTAAAACATTAGTTCCCACAGTTCTTCTTCACTGAGGAAGTCAGACAAACCATGAGGAAGGTGGCACTGCTGACCCTTCTGTTGCCGTATGCCAAATTTTAAAGGTAACATGATAAGAGTTTTGGATGGAGAAACAAAGGCACCCTATGTGTAACCACGTAACGAGGGAAATGACAAACAAAGATGCAATGAAATGGAAATAGATAATTTCAGACAAGAGGGATATAAAGTGATCCTACTCACCGTGTCTCCTGAACAATAGCACGTTCATACCTTTCTGACCCTCTTTTTTTCCCTCTTTTTTCACCTTTAAAGGCAAATAAAGAGCTTCGTTTAGTAACAAGGAGTAAAACTACTTTAACAGTGTTAGTAATTTCTCCGTTTTTTAAGAGCAATCTAATATACAAGAACCTCAGTCTGTGCTATAAAATCACATGCTAACCTTTGGAGGAAGCTTCTTGATGTCGATGCATCAGGAATGGGCCAATCACCATTTATTTACTCTTTTTTTGATACACCAACAATTCACACCCACTTCACACCCACTTTTGCCTATTTGGAAAAACCATTAAAATGACTTAAAATAAAAAGATACAGTAGAAATTACAAGTGGAATATATTTCATATGATAATACTTTCTTTTGAACTTTGCTAAAATACAGTTGAATTCCTGGATATATGTTAAGACATTAAAATACCAATATACTTTAACTTCTTGGCCATTGTGTTCTAATTACATCGAAAGATCTGAAAGTACATCACAAATATTCATTAAGATCAAGAAATAGCTTTCTGAATAAAGTTAGTGAAAGTTAAACCTCACTTTAGCTCATAATAAAATGGTATGTGAATTGAAATGAAACAAATTCCAGCCACCTTTATATATTGACAATAATTTTCAACTGACATCTTTTCTCCTGTCCACAGATACTCAGTTTGTTACTCACAGCATGATTCAGTGGACTGAACTAAATAAACTGCCCATGTGTGAGTTTTACCACGAGCAAGTAGAATGAATTAATTTTTTAAAGAAAGGTAAACCAATTAATTTAGAAAAAAATCTGAAATGTGTGCACTACTCATTCAACAGCCATTATGTAATAGGACATTTTGCTCATTACTGGGAGACAGAAGTGGGAAGAACATAAGTAATACTTATGTCACGAAGAAAATTGGTGCAAGGGGGAGATTAAACATTGAAAACAAAAGTTTAGAAAACAAGTCAAGACATCCTTGCTTGAATCAATTTTTGTTCATGTTTTTACACGATGTAAATATCAGCAGTAACAGAATGAAACGCTGATCACAGTTAAAATCACTACTTGAGATGAGGTTAGAATATCTGAATTTAGATTCGAGGGCTACCTGTTCTGGTAAATTTTCTATGTAAACTTACTTTCTTCACCTACAACATAGAGATGATAATTACTGTTACTGTGATAAGAAATAATCACTCAATGTATATATGTTACCAACACTTTTATATACATGCCATATTTATTAATTCCTATGTTCTTAAAAAATCCTAAGCAGTAAGTGCAAATATCCTTGTTTCATAGTGGAGCAAACTGAGGGAAGAGATTCAGTGACTGGCCCAAAGTGAAGTAAGCTCGGAAGTGGCACGGCCAGGGTGAAAATCAGGCCTCTGGTTGTGAGACTTACACTTAGTGGACGATAAGAGAAAATACTGGGAACATGGTTGATTGGTGGAGTTGCTATTCCCAATCCTAAAATATCTTCCAACACCAGGCGTAAATATTTCCAGATGACCCGTATTCTACACAGTATATTCAGACATTACACGAAGGAATAGCTACTAGGAAAACCTGTGCAATCTATAAAGTGGCAAGTGTGTAGAGACTATTTATCAGCATTTATAACTGAAAATTAGTATCTTGCAATAAGGGGTCACATGTAGAAAGTTAGAATATCTTGCAATAAATCTACCGATCTATAAATAATAGGCTATTTTCATAAAACACATCAGTCATGGTCCATTCCAAATCTACAATCTTAAAGGATACATTTTGTCTTAGTAAGATGTGTGGGGGGAGGTTTCCTGTGTATATCATGTTGAAAATAGTAAATGTTTCCCCGAGGACCAATTAAGAATGGTAAATCTCAAACTGTTTCTCATAAAATAATTGAGGAAGCAACAAATTGTTTAAAAGTTGGTTTAAAATTATGCTTTCTTAGACAGCAGTACTTCCCACAGTAACTGTGGTATCAAAATTTGATGTAATTTTAGTTATTTTTATAGTTTGTGATAGCGCAGTCTTTAAAAAAAATTCCCATCCAAACTAGATTACTCTTTAGAAGAAAAAAGGAAACTATACATAGCTCTTATAGGTCTTGAAGAAATAAAAACATTTTAGTGATATAATAATATATTTCAGGTTCATTGGGAAAACAACGTTGCCAAAGGAAAATATTATGAATCAATCAACAATTCCTGATATATACATATCTCGAATTTGCACAAGAATACTAAAGAATTTGAAGTTTCTACTTATAATACGGGAGGAAGAAGAGCACATAATCATAGAAGGTTTGAGGCCCTAATAATGATTGGAATATTTTGATAAATGGTTTCTGTGAATTATTTCATTTAAGCAACTAACAGAAGGCCAAATAAATTGGAATATGTTTTATTTTAATGAAAAAACCTAAAATCTGTATCATTACTATTATTCTCATATGACTGCCAAAATTGATCTAATTATTAATTTCTCATTTCACATTTCATAATGTTAATAGGAGTGAATTTTAAATTTCAACTAACACTATAATTTCATTTCCCAAACACTAAGTGGAATCAATTTTTCTCTCTTATTAATTAGGGAACATGAATTGGATAATCTTTACTTTGGTATTAACCCAATGTATATAAAACAAAGAAGAAATATCACTGTGTACATGTATTTGAGGAGAAGTTGAATATGGTTAAAGATAAGAATATCTTTCTAGTATACTAACAAAGATGCGCAAGTGAAAAATATTTTTTCTTAACCATGCACATGTGTTTTTGATGTCACTTTTTGTTCTCAATCTTGTTTAAAAACTAAATTAATATAATGCAAACAGAATTTGGTTATTTTTGAATATATACTGGATATAGCTGCCATTGAAACTTGGCCAATTTCTGGAAGCCATAGCACACATGGAAAAGAATATCATCTGCCAATAATACAGTGTGTGGAAATATTCCCTAAACTCGATCAGCTTTAAGGCTGTACTTTTCCTAATATTCCTGATAGGAAGCTTAAATATGAAACCATGTTGATAGGAAATCCTCCCTGTTAATATGGCTACTTTACTGCTGTGGTAATTTGATGACTCTTATCTTCAAGTGCAAATTTTGCTCTGCTTTATTGTGAAGCAGTTGTTTCTGCCTTTATATTGTGCTCAATATTAAATGGATGTGTATACAGACCCTTTCTGTTTAAAGGGACTCTTGGCTCCTTAGATATCCAATTTTGGGAAAAGACTTATTAGAGGTATAAAACGGAAAGTAACACTACAGTGTGGTGGTTAAGAAATCTTACAAGGTTGGGAATTTAGCTCAAGTGGTAGAGCTCTTGCCTAGAAAATGCAAGGCCCTGAATTTGATCCCCAGCACCCCAACCCCCCAAATCTTCTTACAGAGAAAGGGGAAAACATGTCTGACTAAAGACAAGAACTGGTAAAATCCATTCGAGACATGAGTAATCGTGCGTCACTTTCTAGTGGAACTATGAGGACAGCAACATAGATATGGCTTCATTTTTCAAGGAGCTTGCTGTCTGGAGGATAACTGGTCAAGTAATCCCAGTTAGTGCTATAGAATTGTGACCAGAGGTAGGTAAGTATTCTGAGAAGTGGTATTGTCTTCTGACAGGAAAGAACAGGGAAACCTGCTCTGAACTGCGACATTCTCTTGATGGCAATCTTTGGAGTGAACAGAGCATTTTGCTGAAAATAACTCTTTAGAAAATGCCAGGGAGTGTTCCAGAAAATAAGAGAAGCATGAATTGGCTGAAACTCAAAGAATGAAAGAAGTATTGAGATAAAACTATAGAAGTAGGAAAGAACAGATTATGTGTTACCTTACTCTAGAGCACTCCAAAACCGCGGGCAAGTCAAATAAGTGGAAGGAGGGTAATAGGATAGAACTTTCGTTAGTAAACGTGATTGCTTATGAATAATTACTCAGGTTATGACTCTGTTCCTTTCAGTTTGACTTTCACTAGTACTTTATACCAGGGGACCCAACCTCCAGGCCATGGACAAGTACCAGCCAGAGGCTTGTTGGCAACAAGGCCAAATATAAGAAAGCCGTGCTGCTTCTGTACTTACAGCCATTCCTCAACACTGACATTCCTGCCTAAGCTCATTGGAGTACAAACCCTACTGTGAACTGTGCATGCGAGAGATCTAGTCTCCACATTCTTTATGAAACTCTAATTCTGAACCTTCCCTTCTCCCACCCCTACCACGTCCATGGGAAAATTGTCCTCAACAAAACCAGTCCCTGGTGCTTGAAAGGTTGGAGACCTCTGCTTTATACCATTAATTTGTTAACTTATTTCTGAACTGAAAACCAGGAAACAATAAAATGACAAGTGTAGCCAAGGTAAACAGGGGATATAGATATAAGAGACAAGAGGGAAATAATTCATCGTTTGTGACTATAGTATTTTTGTGCAGTATTTTGGTAAAAAGATAAACTCGCTTGATGAATTTACAGTTGATCCAAATTTTTCATACTCCCTTCATGTACACATCTAATTTTATTGCATTTTCACGGTAACTAGACAACACGGCAGGTTACCACAATGATGTTGTAATCGTGATCATTAGCAACAGCATGCCAATCTTAAAAAGAGTTTATCAGAACTTATAAAATGTGTGGATTTTAAAAAGAAATTTGGACAGTCATACTTTAAATTGATATCAGGCTAGGTATCTCTTAACATGATAAAAGAATAGACATGGCTTTTGGTGCCTGTACTGATTCGTTAAAAAATGCACTGAGTCTGTGCCATGCATGGAGATTCATCTTCTGAGTAGCACACTTGGTCAGTGCAGCCATCTAAGACAAGTAACTGAAGGACTTCCTGACACATGAATTCCACTCTGAAACACTGCTTTTCATAGTTTGTTCAAAGAAAACTGATTTAGGAGACATTTCCTGAGAAGAAAGTTTTAGAGTCAAATAAGTTTAGAAACCACCATGTAATATATTTCTACTTAGTTTCACGATAAACCTTAGTTATGACAAATTTCACACTACAGAACTCTGTTTAACTCTTTAATATGTATACATGTCTATGGATCTAGAAATGGAGATAAAATTTTCCATGAAGGAAATATTAACCTTAGCAGTTGACTGAACTTACATTTTTAAAAATATATAGATGAATAAATGCAATTTTCGAAATTGCCTGTGTAGGAATACAGATAGAAAAAGGTGATTAATAGTTTAGAATGTTTTTCGGTATCAACGTACTTAAGTGTCCGTCTTCATCTTTTTATTTAAGTTGGTCTCTTTAGAGATGCACATGAATAGTAATTATTATTACTCTACAAGGTTAGAATATTAGGTAAGATTATTCTTTTAAAAGTCATTATATTCAGAATTCTTTTCTTGTATCATGCTACCTATTCAATCTAATATCTTTACTTACATCTAAGTGCGATCTTGCTAATTGTTGGTTCTTATGTTAGACTTCCATTTATTCTTTCAGTAGGCACATTGGAATACTCTTTTCATTGAAGGATAGATCAAGGCTTTTTTTACAATCCAGTGTAATCATAGTTGGTCTCTGACTTTTTATTTTTTTCATTGTAACTGTTGCAAATATGCAAAATCACAACTCATGCTATTAATTTCAGCAGATATTTTCAACCTTCTTAACCCAGCACTGCATCCGACAGCTGAAAAGGCTTTCAGCCATAATAAATCTCTGCCTGACTTCCCAAAGCAAACAGTGTTGAGAAGAGTGATCCCTCCAATAACATTTTGTCAGCTCAAATCACCACCACAGCATAAGTGATTCAGACAGTCTGAACTGACTCCAGGCTTTCCAACCTCCGGTCCTTATTTCCTATTTTCTTTTACTTATGACCTGTTCTTAATATTCTGAAGACTTTAAAAATGCTGTGTTCATTCCTCGAGATTGGCTGAATGCCCGTTTAGCAAGTTTTTTTTTCCTCTCTCTCTCTCTCTCTCTCTCTCTCTCTCTCTCTTCCTTTCTCTGTCTCTCTCAATTCTGCTCCATGGTCAGGTTAGACCAGTGCATTTGGAAATAAAGTTTATTCATATATACAATTTAGGAAACAGATAAATAGCTAAATTTTGATGCTACAAAATTAAAATTTTAGTACTAATTCTCTATTATTGGAAAATCCAAGAAACAAAGGGATTTTTTGTGATGTGCTTAATTCCAGAGATTGTGAAATCCACATGGCCTAGCACTCTGAGGGAGGCGCGTCAGAACTAACTTGGCATGTGGATTGATGAGAGTCTTTGGGATTCAGCATTCTGCCCAGAAGCTAAGCGGAGCTCCCTGAGCCTGGTAAAAATGTATATATTATTTAAATCCATGTTTGCAAGAGCAAAAGACAACAATGAAGAGCACGGAGCCTTTCAGTCAGACGAAATCCACCTTCCGTCTTGGCTGTGCTGCCTCCTAGCACTTCACCCAGGAGTGTGCAGGGCTGTTTCCTCATCTAAAAACTAGGGTACTATGACCTGCCTAACTGAGAAAAGGGGGTTGTTTTCTTTCATCAGCAGGTCCTGTGTTCTAGCCTAGATTTTGCTGTTGACTTTACCTGAAAGTCACTGGAAGCTTGTAATTTTCCAAAGCACTTAGCAGCTCTAGCTTGAATAATTCTGCCTAAAAGCTGACACCTCCTAGCCTCTCAATTACATTGTACTTCAGAAAAATGTAGTTTGGAATTCTATTTTCATTTGAATACAATCACATTATGTCATTTGAATACAACAATCACATGATTATACCGACAATTTCTTCCACACCAAAATGACAATATTTACTAAATCCTGGAATATGATAACTATCTTTTAAAATTATTAGATCAACAAAAGAAAGTAATTATTATTATTACTATTTCACAAATAAGAATGTTAAAGACCAGCAGACTGATGAGTTAATACCTATAAAGTAAATAAAAGGTCAAATTAGGTATCACAGCTTGAAACAATCAGTAGAAAAGTTGTTTTTTTTTTAAATTTTATTGTTATTTGACATAAATTTCGAAGAGAATGAAAGATCATTTATTGTCCTGGAAGACCATAGAGTGAATTAGTACAAGTCCTTGATTGTTGAGTCTAAAGCCTTGATTCAAATTCCCAATCTACAATAAGCTGGCTTTTCTAATGTATGCATTATTTCATCTTCATTGGACTTAATCTTTTCTATTATAAATTAGGAATAATAAGAGTATCTACTTCATAGGATTTTTATAGAACAACATTTTGCTGCTTGGAAAATGTTAGCCTTGGTAATTTTATAAAAGAACCATTCTGAGGACTAGAAACCTTAACGAATTTGCCTGAGGCCGCACATTTGCATCATGAAAGACACTGAACTATACTTTTAACTTCTGGGCCATCTGTCACTTGCTATTTAGAATAAATACATACTGTGCTTAGGCATCTTACTGGGGATTGGAAAAGAAATATGAAAAGAATAACATCTTTGGAAAATTTTCACAGTATCATTTTGAAAAAACACAATTACATTGGCAAATTCTATCATGTATATGTGAGCTCTTGCTTGCAACTCACAGTAGATGGTGAGAGTAGCTAGCAGGAGGAACTAACTCCAGCATCAGAAAAGATCCTGACAGCAAACGATTACTTCTGAGAAAAGATGTGAAAGAGTGAGGGGAGACCAGCCATTAAATTAAGACACAAACTTCCTTCAACGATTTTAAGTTTGGATGTATCAAAAGTATCATTAGTTTTCCTGGCTAGAAAAACATTAATGAGCAAGAATCCCATGAAACATGGTAAGCAGATGATAGTTCTAGAAAACGAATAATTCGGATAAAATGATTACAAAGCACACGAAGCTTCCTGAAGCTTTTCTTTTTAAGGATGGATGGCTGTTAATAGAGTTCTCTGCAATGACTTTTCATACTCACACTCTCTGAGGTCTACGTATGATTAACAACCCTGCAATGCTAAACATTTGATGATACAGGAGAAAAAGAAAATTGCTACTGTTGGTACAAATGGACTTGAAACGTAACATAAAAGACACTGAGAAGAGGTAAAAACATGCATTGCTACCCTTGGCTTTAGTTGTTGGGATTAAACTCAAATTGTAAGTTGTTTTTTTTTCTACTTGATTAAAAACTGTTTCTGTTCCTCAATAGCTTTGGAGTAAGCATCAGTTTATAATGGTTCTACATACCTCAAATTTCTCAAATCTCTTAAAGATATAGTAGAAAGAGAGAGTGTTGTCTTAGCATTGGCTACTAGAAGAAAACTGTAATGCTGAAGATAACAGTTTTGCTAATAGTGCAATCTGATATTCATCTTTCACAAACTGCAGTAATACCATTTACATTTAGAATCTTAAACTCATGGATTTGTAACCCATTGCAAGAGAGAGAGTACTTCTGTTAAAGATACTGCATTTGATTTTTATATAATATCTTTAATAATGGTAGAGCTCTTGCCACATTCCAATTTTGTTAATACACTAGGTAACTGAATCTGGTTACCTTCAGTTTATTCCCTGTATATCAGTGTACACTAGCTGTTCAATGATTTGTTTCCTTCCCCACATTCACACACTATTTACAGAACATAATACTGTTCTATGATGATTACGAGTTATTAATTTTATGCCGAATTTAGAAAATGTAATTGGACCACCCAAAATGATTACACAGGGAATAAGGGATAAAAATCTCTTCTCCAAGCAATTGTTGGTTCATAACATGCGAAGGTGTGAAATCCATTTCACATCTCCAAATTCTTAATATTTTTACTTTAACCATTTCTTCAACCCAAAGTCAGATATTAAATCATATGTAAAGTGAAAGTCAAACATTTGTAATTATATTTATAACAACTACTCTTCATTTATATCACCATGGAGTTTAACAATAATCATATTTCCAACATGCAGCGTATGCTAGAAGATTCTTACTTTGCTTGTATTTTATCCATTTTTTTATTAAAATCATAATCATTTTGCATAGCAGACTCTGTTCTAGGAATTTTGCATGTAACCACACAATGATATGAAGTAGATGACCATTTTATCTCCACTTTAAATTTGAGAAAACTAAGATGCAGAAATTAGATAAATCATCTATTAATTTATAATGAGACGGTAACTTAATGTGCAGGTACATTTTGCACTGAGCCTGAGTCCATTATGGAACTCATAGCTATGATGACCTAGCGGAACAATGGAATTGTGTTACTTAAGTGTGATTTATAAAAATGAGATAGAGTAGGGGCTGGGGATTTAGCTCAGTGATTAGAGTGCTTGCCTTGCAAGCACAAAGGCCTGAGTTCGATCCCCGGAACCACCAAAAAAAAAAAAAAAAATAGAGTAAAGAGAGCTCAAAAGCAGAAGTTATACCAAAAAGCACTGCTTAAATTCTAGTCGTCACTTGGACAAACAGTAGTGGTTTGCACAATGAAATGGAGAGTAATATCGGAATGAGTAACAATACCACTGATAGGAGTTTCAGGTCTGAATCTTCATACCTCTGCGGGCAGGGTATATAAGGTGTCCTGTGTGGTCTTTCTTACATATTGCTTCTCTGCTCACACCTGCTGCAGGCTCCCTCCCTCCCTCTGCTACAGCCACCCAGGCCTCTGGCTTCACCTTGAGAGGTGGTGCGCACGCCTGCCCCAGGAAGCTTGTGCTGGGTCTTCTCACCACCACAGCGGTCCACACAGTCATGGTCCTCCTCCATCAGCTCTTGGTTCACACATTCTCTCCTAAGGAAAGCTTTTGCTGACACACTCTTTAGAATGACCACCACTTCTTCCCACAACGTCCATTCCACATCTCTGATTTATTGTTTGCCTAATGCCTTTACTATGTAACAGCTACACGTGTCATTTATGTTTTCTTTTTAAATTATCTGTGGTTCTCACAAATATAAACCCCACTGTGTCTGAAACAAAGCAAATACTCCATAAGTGGTTGTGGAATAAACAAATTGGAAATCTTTCCCAACCATAATAAAAGGGTATATTATATATGTCTATAAAATATAAGCCCACGTGAAAATAAGGGTTATGCATGTGAAATTACCTATCGTATTTTTATATGTAGGCACACATCATGTGAGCAGCTATTTGCTTTAGAATATACCTTGGCCTAATCAAATGTTTATTACTTAACAATTTAAGCATTTTGTGTATTGTCATTGATTATTCCTTACACATAGGCAAGGAGCCCCAAATTCTAATTTAGTTGGTTTTAGGCCCTGGAAGTCACCAGACTTTCTAGGCTGATATTTTGCCATTGCTTTCTTTTCTCATCAACTCTACCGTATCACCCCCATGAATACCAAGACAAAATAGGGCAAGAAAAGGAAAAGAAAAAAATAACTGTTGATCTGTGCCTAATAGTAATGCAAAAAGCTTTTGCCAATGCCTCTATTGCCGAATGAGCTTGTACCAAGGTTAAGAGGTCCTGTGGTGCAGCAGAGGCTAAAGTTCCCTCACAAAATTCTTGTCGGCAGCTTGAAGAAACCAAAGAGCTCTGTCTATCTCAAGAAAATTAGCTCTGCCAAGTAAATATGTATCATGCTCAGGGCAAAAGAGAGAAAGTGAGGGTGAGCTTGGAATCAGGAGCAGGAGAGAACCATGGTGATCCCGTAGAACATTTTCCTATGCAAATATTTCCCAAAAAATTCCCTATATGAAATTTGAGAACCTCTAGTATTGGGCATGCAAATTAGACTTTTTTTCTTGATTAATGTGATGCCGTCAATCATTTCTATATGTGTATCAAACCTTTTATTAGTAAGGATCTGTGCACTAAAACATTCTGCTATTTAGAATGATGGATTTCACATTCTGTGTTTTAATGTAAATAAACTTTTCCAAAACCATTCATCTTAAGGAAAAATGTTAGCAGGAATGGCTTGAGCAGGCATTTTCAAGAATCATTCCCAGATATTTAAGAAATAACTTGCATGGTTAAAAATGATAATAAACCCTGTGTGTTGAGAAGATGAGCTTTAGACTTGATCAATGAAAAGTTGGATAGCTATGCATGTGACCCAAACAATGTAATAATTCAAGTATATATTTTCAATGAATATTTCATGAAGTATTTCTGAAAACACTCCCTATTCTAATCACTTCTTTACCTAAGAATTTGTCTTTTTTTCTCTATTTTTCTGCAACTGATCTTTGTTTCACCACTGATCTGCCTCTGAAGTTTTATCCACAGTCTAAAGAAAAGATTTTTTTTTTTTTCTGGAATATCTTCTGCTTCAACGTGGACTTTCTTACATTAAAAAATGAAGCATGTTTTGGGATAAAGGACCACGTATATGTGCCTCAAATTCCCAGAGGCTTGTGAGACAGAGTGTGAAAGACTGTAGGGATAATTCAGTTCACAGCAAAAAATTCAGATGTTTTATTAACATCTGCATATTACTATTATTATTTTTTTTTTTTTTTTGTGGTGCCGGGGATCGAACTCAGGCCCTTGTGCTTGCAAGGCAAGCACTCTTATCACTGAGCTAAATCCCCAGCCATTACTATTATTATTTACTGAGGCCTGAACCCAGGGCCTTTGCACTGAGCTATACGCCCAAACTCTTTTTTATTTTTTTATTTTGAGACAGTCTTGCTAAGTTGCTAAGTTTGCCACATTGGGCTTAAAGTTGTGATCCTCCTGCCTCTGTGTCACAGAATGCAGGGATTGTGAACATGCAACACTACATCCAACTTTCTACTTGTCTTCCTATGATGAAACAAAAAGAAAGTTTTCCAAAATGAAGAAAATAACACACATGTGGATAAACAGACACACAGAGAGATTTGATCCAATATATCCTTGGGCAGAAGTGCGTTATAGATTTGTGGCCAGTTATTTTCCTCAATGACTTTGGCATCCCCAAACACAGCCTACTAGCTCTCATCTCCCACATCACAAGCTCAGTTGTCCTCAGCTCCTTCATCTTACACGTAGTCATTCTGTCTTTGAGACTTTCTCTTTGGTTTGCCTGATACACCAGCCAAGATTTATGACTTCCTTTTCCGAGGCAGGTTGTGGGTTTGACAGGAGCATGGACTACAACTGTCCTTTGTGTGTCCCTTAAAACCTTAGCACAGTTTGAGGCATAAATGGAGTTTTTTGTATATTTTTTCAAATAATCTCTCAACTATATATGTATTATAAGCAACTGTTATAACTTCATTTTAATTTCTATATTTTCAATCTTTAAAAAATATTTTGCTAACAAACATCATTTGTATTATAGTCATTTCTCTGGACACAAGTCAAGTTTGTTCAAGTCTCAATTCATGAAGTCTTCTAGTAAATTCTATTCTCACTCATATCTAATAATTCTTTATTAACTACAGAGAGCACTTCAACATTTCAACTTCCTAGTGTGTTAATTTTCTGTTTCTCATGAAGCCCAAGGAATTTATTTTAAATACCATAGTTTCTTTTCACCGTCTGCTTTTCAAATCATATATACCTTTCTTAAATTTAAACTCATTTTCTTTCCTCTTCTAGTATGACCACCTTTTTCTGTGCATCTTTTTTCTTTCATCTTTTCTTCATTCTTTCTTCCCATCTCTGATTGTTCCTTTACACTTACTCATCCCTTCCACCCCAAGGTTTCCCTTTTACAAAGCACCATTCAACTTCATTTTCCAAAGGTGGTACAATATGGGTTTTCCCTCATTAGAATTAATTAATTGTGTTCATACTAGCTTTCTGCCAAAGAGTTCTGGTTAGCTTAATTCTGATAGTTATTATTAAAAGGATAGTAATCTCACTGAGTTTTGGAGAAAATACTTATATAGTAGATATTTTGTGGGGAAAAAAGTGTTCATGGTTTCTTTTGGGAATTTTATAGTTTTAATTCTTATGTTTAGATCTGAGCAATTTCAGTTAATTTTTGTGCATGGTATAAAAGTTAGAGTCCAATTTCATTTTCTTGTAAGTGGATATCTAGTATTTCCAGAATCATTTGTTGAAGAGACTATTGTTTCTTTTTGGTGCAGTTTTGACACTGGAAGATCATTTGAACCTTTACAGAATGGTTTACTTCTAGTGTCTATTCTGTTCCATCAGCTAACTTTATGCCAGTATCACACACTGTTTTGATCATTATAGCTTTACAATGCTTTGAAATGAGTGTAAGTCTTTTTAGCATTGTTCTTCAATTGCAAAATTACTGTGGATGTTTAGGTCCCTTGAGAATCTGCATAAGTTTCTTGATTTTTTTTCTTATTTCTTAGCTTTTTGACTAAGACTGAGTGCTATATCTGAAAAAGAAGAAAGCCATTGAAATTTTGACAAGATTTGCATTGAGTATCTTTGGAATGCATAGACATTTTAACAATATTAAATCAATCCACAAGTATAGATGTTGCTCCATTTATTTGCCTTTTATAATTTCTTTCAGTAATTTTTGTTTTCAGTTTTATTCACATTTTCCTTTGTTGTTAAATTAATTCTTAAACATTTTATTATTTTTGATGCTATTTTTTTAAAACTTCCTTTTTTTACATTTTACTTTGTTAGTGCACAGAAAAACAACTAATTTTTGTGTGTTGATTGCACATACTAAAACTTTGCTAAAATTTTGTTTTCTAATAGAATTTTAATTAACTCTTCAGGCCTTACTTCTTGAAAAGTCATGTCCTCTGTAGAGATAGTTCCTTTTTGGAAGTATTTGTATCTTTTTCTTGTCTTACTGCTTTGGTTAGAACTTCTAGTACTGTATTGTATAGAAGTAGTGAGAATGATCATCCTTCCTTTCTTCCTAATTTTAGAGGAAACACTTTCAGTCTTTCATACATCTTATCTAAAGGTCTTATATCTATGTCATTTATTATGGGTAGTTTTCTTGAATTTTTTATTATTAAAGAACATTAAATTTTGTCAGATGATTTTTCTCCTTCATTTGAAATGATCATGTGATTTTTATACTAAATTTTCACCCTATTATTTTTTTTAATCTGGTATTTAATCTTACTTGATTTTCAGGTTTTGAACCTATTTACTTTCCAGGAATAAATTCCACTCGAGAATATATATATGTACACATACACATATATGTATGTGTGTGTGTGTGTTTGATATTTCTTTGAATTTTGTTTGTTAGCTTTCTGTCAGGAATTATTTCATGAATATTTATCAAGTGAGTTATTTTATTTGTCTTCTAAAACAATTATTTGGGGTGGGGTGAATGAGAGAGCATTTTAATAGTTCCATTTTCTGTGCTGGGCACAAAACTTTCAAAATGCAAAGTAAGATGTGGACAATTTATATCTGACCTCCTTCCTCCCATCTCTCTTCCAGTATCCATTTGTCATGTTCCTTAATCGACATTTTTTTTTTTTTTTTTTGGTGGTGCCGGGGATCGAACTCAGGGCCTTGTGCTTGCAAGGCAAGCACTCTAATCACTGAGCTAAATCCCCAGCCCCTTTAATCGACATTTTTTATAGCAGACTTTAATTCATAAAGTCTTCACATCCTTTCAACTTGTCAATTTGAGAAGGCAACACAAAAATAACTAAAATAATACCTAACAGTAAAAATGTCTGGTAATTTTGGTATTTATTTTAAACCTGTTCTAAACAACTTTCATATATTAGTACATTTAATCCACATTTAATCTCATGGAGATAAATATACTGAGACACAGAGGGTTTATTTAGGTCATCCATTTTCACAAAGATATAAAGAAGAGTTGGGTTTGAATTCAGTCTTCTGTGTATAAAGCATATATATATATATTTAATGACTATGTTAACCTAACTTCATAATTCAAGTTAAATTCACATAGTTAATAGAGTAATACATTAAACAATGGTAGTTTTTGGATTACTTAAAAATTTTCATAGCGTATCAGGCAGAAAAGTAAGGTCATAAGCTTTGGTAGGAGTCTGCCTGTCTTTTTTGGTTTTCTCAATACGATCAGTGTAGTTTTGGAAAAGAAATATATGCCTAATTTTAAGCTTTTTATAAACACTGGAGGAAATTTAGAATAATACCTATTATTTGATACTTACAAAGAGACATGTGCTGTTTAAATGCATTTGACTTGTTATCTCATTTAATTAAACAATCTTGGGAGAGGGACTACAAATCACATTTCAAAGAAGAGGTTTGACCAAGCTGATCTTACTTTCAGACTTTTAAATTTACTCTGCTGTAACATCTCCCATTTCAAGCTCTTAGCATAATACATAATTAACCATTCTTTTTGTCTTCTTTTCCCACTTTCCTCCTCCTTTTCTTCCTTTTACTTTTTCAAGTTCCACATTTGAAAATCTATGCCACCACTTCCTTCTAAGTAGACCGACAGAATATCACCATCAGTAGAATATGCAGAGTTATTAAAATGGGGATAGTATACAGTTTTATCTTTGTTTTATTTCTAGTGTTTTAGGCCTGTTTAATATACTCACCTCAATTATATGTTCATTATATTTGGGTCCTCCACTAATCATGTTCAAACTCAAGCATCTAGTATTCTAGATCTTGTTTTGTATATTCCACAATCATTTTCTTATTTGAGTCTCACACTAAACATGGATGAACTCCAAGCCATGGGTTTCTTCTCATACTCATGTGTATTAACCACACAAAACAAACAAAATAAGCCCTAGCTCTTTTTTAACTCCCTTACAATGCTTCCTTTCTGTGCATTTGAAAGGTTTAGTACCCACAGTGATGTTGCTTTAAGGGTTTGGTATAAGGGTACTCCAAATTTAAAGTTTACATTACAAAAAGAAGAGAAAGTAGTATAATAGTGAAAATATTTTTAAAATTTTAAATTACAAACAGCACTTTCCAAACAACATGAGTAGAATTTCAAAATGAGTTTTCTCAATACGCACACATATTCAATTTTTGTCCCTCTCAAATCAAATCCCCCTAAAGAAGAAATCATGTTAGAAGATGTAATTATTGTGAAATACAGATTGTTCTCTCACATGAGAGGTGGCTCCTCTGAGAAATACTGACTCACTGGTCACAAGGAGGAAGGCATTACCCTATCCGCCTATCCCAAAGCACGCACATGCTTTAGGGTACGATTCACACACACGTCCCCAGCAAGCTCACCTAGCACTTCTGTGAATCCCCAACAAAACCAAGGGCAGGGCTTTGGTTAGGGCAACATCAAGAGTGAAGAGGAAGAGTGAGAAAGGGAAAGACAGCCAGAACAAAAGTATTTGCAGGAGATCGTATCTTCCCCAGCAAACTATCCAGGATTTAGGTGCCCAGTATACATATTGAAGGGTTTATAGAGCAATCAAGGATTGGTAAGACCAAACAAAACGAAAGATCACAAACAACAAATTAATCAAAAGATGAGTCTGGCCATAATGTTTCAGTATAAAAAATACTGATGATTTCTTTCATAAAAATCTTGAAAGCGAAAGTCAATTCCCCTTAAATTCTGCAAACCCTGCGAGGCGTTGACAGGCCCTGCAGACCGGGCTTCTGCTTATCAGATTTCAGCAGTCGATGAAGCCACACGGCCAAGTTCTCATCCCACGTGACCATGGAGCGTTTGCCTAGGCAGGGTCCACATGGCAGGGTGCACTGTACAGAAGGACTTTTTCTCCTTCCACTCTCCCAATTGACACTTCAGACAAACAGAAACCAGCACCACTAACAGGGCCTATTGCAAATTTATTTTCTACTTTTCACAATCAAAATCCAATAGTTTCATTATAAATGCAATGGTATACCACGACTTGATAGCCACGATAATAAAATTTAAAATCATCTGGCAGTAACAAGTCTCTAAATGATCATTTGCAACATGAAGATATCACCAGTTTTGTAATTTTTCTTTTATTACTTAATTTATTCAGAGAATCTCAAATTTATGTGGTTAGCAAAGTCAACATTCCATAATATTTCTCTTCCATTATATTGTCTTTCTGTTATAGGATAAGAAAGGAAACCACATTTGAGCGAGAAAGCACTTGAGATTCAATTTTATTTCCTGCAATGCATGATTTCTGCTAAGGGGAAAATAAAGTATAAGAGAGAGAGTGTGTGCGCAAGAGAGCAAAAGAGCAAAGAATGTCAGAGAAAATATATTTTGCATGTCTGAGTTATGTCTTTTGAGATTCCATGTGTTGTTTCCCTGCTTCTCAAATGTTCCAGGGTTGCCATCCAGAGTCAACACTCCCTGGATTGACTGCAGAGACCCGCACCACCACACCACCCTATCATGGCCAAATACCTAAACAGTCACAATTGTTCAAAACCACACCAGTGAAGCCTTTTTTAAATTGTAAGTCCCAGGCAGGCTTCTCTGCATCACAGAGCAAATCCTCTGAGATACTCAGGGTCTCCCGCTGAAACTTCATCTTCCACTTTTGCCTTTGGGTCATTTCCAAACAGCAGGGCACCAGACGCTTTCCACCTTGTGAGGAGCCATACCTAAGTACAAGAGGATGGAGTTTCACTGTCGGCTCAAAGCATTTTACCTCTGAGATTTTACAGCAAGTCAGGACCTTGCCGTAATAGGATCATTTGTTATTTTAGAATGTTAATCTCTCTGGTGAGTTATCTACTTCTTTAAAAAGTAAAATAAAAACCGGAGTAAAATAAATTAACCCATCATTCCTATGTCATGTCAATAGTTTAAAAGAATTACTTAATTATGTGACATTTTGTTCATCATCATCTAATGGTGCAGAGGTTTGTGCTTAGGGCACTTTTCTGAAATTACTCGTTTTGTCTGTGATACAGATTTCTCTTTGTGAACTTGCGTGGATGACCTATTATTGCTACCTATGTGGAGGTAGAAGCTATTTGCATTTGGAAATCAGACTTACACTGTGGTCATTGCACCCAGGGAGAGTGAGGGAGATTGAGCAGTTGTCCTTGTTTGCGGATTTGATCCCACAACCTGGCCTTACCCATTCTTCTGGGCTGGCTTGACACGAAGAGCAAATCACAATGATGTTAATCCCCAGGATTTGGAAGGGGGGTAGGATTTTTGAGCTCTCTTTATCTTCAGACCTTTGCAAAGGGAGTTGTTGAGAGTCTGCAGTCTTGTCAGCAGGACAAGCTGCTATTGTTGCTCTCCACAATCAGTGTTTATGCTCAGAACAGAGTGGGCTCTTCCGGGTTAGTTTTATTTCTTCAAAAGTGAGAACTAAGACCCATTCTATTGCGAATATGAGCAGAAAGGGCTGGAAAATGAACACTGAACTGATAAAAGAAGAAAAGTGATTGTGGACAATAAAAGCTTTGCCTGTAATGAATGCGCCTTTTTCTCCTGTTGTAGAGTGTGGAATAAGGATCACCCCTTCCTGATTTAGGCTGCTATGAAGGTTCCTGGTTTAGGGAGAGTGCCTGTTGATACTGCTGTGATGAGCGTGTGCCGTTTATGATTACTGTGCTTGTGCACTGTGATTCTGAAGAAATTTGATGTTTCTACCACTGGAAATCTACTCATCAGGGGTCCCTCGAGAGTACAGCTATCTATTTTGGTGTTTATAGTCTAAATGGGGATGGACTTTTAACCACTAAGTCGTTCAATGATTTGAAAAATCAGATTTACCCTAACTAGCATGATTAATAAATACATTTAGAAATTCCCGAATGAGTTAGGAAATCAACTAGAGCTTATATGCTATATATGGTCTCAAAAATATTTTTAAACATACCATGTAGAATAATTCGATCATATTTTAACTTTTTCCATGAAATCTGTGGCAAAAAAGAAATTCTTCAGAATATTTAGCATCACATACAGGTCTTCACATATTTCACCATAACCAAAATTATGCTAAACTTGTGATTCTTTATTCTGACTTACGTGTCACAAAAAAAGCCATTTTTTGTTACACGAGTTGCCAGTTTGAATATTAAAATGTTGAAATTTGCTACCATACTGATTATTCACATCACTCACCCTAAATGGCTGCAGAAATAATGCTCAACTCTTTTTGGCTACTAAGGTGAAAACTTTAAATTCTTTTGGTCTGCCATGTTAGAAAGAAGTCATGGTAGTAGGGAACTAAAAACTCTAAAGCCAAAGGCAATAAAGTTAGGTCTCACCATTTCCATTTGATTTTCTCATCATTCTTTTTATTTACATAGTTTTGAGAACTGGGTTATGATTTTCCCTCTCAAGAGTTTAGTCAAGTCCTCAGGCAGTTAACAGCAATACTTCTGAACATTCATTTGGATTCATAAAAACAACAGGGTAAAATTTAGAACACTATCAAGATTCTTGAAACTTACCAACATGGCCAGTGAAAATGAACAGAGAGTTCTTTGACTCCCTGACCTGGGGCTTCAGATTGTTTCAACCTGTACTTCCTTTGATTAATCATTAATATCTCCAGGAGCCAGGGAAAGTCTATGTGAGAAAGATGGGATATAGAAGATAGAACATGTAACTTGATAATACCATTCTTGATTGCTTGACCTCAAAATAGTAGTTAATAGTTCCTTCATGCAAGTACAAATTAATCTGATCTAATACAGAAACATATTGGAGGATGCTACAAATTTAAAAATGCTGAATACTAATCCTGTCAATAACATTCTGATTCTTGGCTTAATTTTCAAAGAAATATATTAATAAATTAAAACAAAAGAGGTTTCCAATTTCTTAAAAATTGTCTTGTTTTGGGGCTGGGTATTTAGCTGAAGGGGCAGAGCACTTGCCTAGCAAGCACAAGGCCCCGAGTTCAATCCCCCCAAAATAATGTCCTGTTTTTAGGATATAGGAAATAGGTAAAGATCCAATTGAGACAGATATATGACCAATTTATGCACTACTTTCTATTCAGGGATTTTCTAAGTTTTATAAAGCTGAAGTCATAAAGCTAAGTGGACGACAAAATTGCAAACTTCTCTAATAAGGCAAAATTAATATACGGTGTAAACATTTTCTTCTAATTTGGTGAAAATATAAGGTATATAAAATTGATCTTGGTAGCCTCCCTTTTCTTTATCTTTTTTCCCCTTCATAACATTGTGTCAGTCGTATCGTTCTCCAGTGTTTTCCCGTGTGAGTTGTGAAAATCACCCACGTCAGAACTGCCTGAAGTGGCCCTTCGTTGGAAGGCCTAGACCTCATCCAGATCTACTGTGCCAGTAATCCCAGAATTGAGCCCTGAAATCTGCATGTTTCAAAACTGTTGATCTAATAATCCATTTCAGTGTGCCTGTAACTAGTTGATTAATCTAATATTAGACTGATATGCATGTTGAAACTAGTATTTCATCAGTGCTGTCTTTTTGTCCTCAACTTTCTCTGGCAGTATTTTCATACCACTTCCCCAACCTCTCTCCAACTTGTCTTTTCTCAAGTTATTCAATATGCTTCATGAATTGTTATAATCGAGGCTTCACCTTGTCTTGCTTTGTACTTACTGGGTGCCTTTTCCAAACAAAATATGTGTTTTGGTAGCAGGGACTTTGTCAGTATATTTGTTTTTTGTATCTGCAATGCCAAGGGTCTAGCACATAGTAATTTTCAATTAATAACTGCAAATGAATGAGTGGATTAAAGCAAGATCTTGCTCTTGGCCCCATAGTACTTCCTTTACAAACAAAATGCAAGTCCTTATTTGAAGTGCATCATCAGACTTTACCACAATCTTCTAATTAATTAAGAAAACATGCTAGAATATTTTTGATAGCACTATAAAAGAGGAATAGGGCTCTTGAGAGATTCAGAATCACAAGCTGAGAAATCATTAGCAGAGGTAGCTTCCTGTCACTCTATATCAGCATCCAATATATGATCTGCTCTTCACTATAGACCTGGGTGCTATTCTTGATGACATTTCTATGAGCTTGTGCTCAGTCTTCTATCCCTTTGAATTCATTTCCAGTTGGACACCAGTCATCCCCAGACAGAACAGAGCTTATGCAATTCAATAAAATCTGTAATTGCATCACAAGATATGGACATGTAGTACTCCTCCACTACAGACACAATCTATTAAACAGACCCCCTTTAATAAATATTTATTTTGCTCACAATACTAGAATCACTCTAGAAGACAGAACAATGATCAAAAACAAGTACACTCAGGTATAGTAGACTTGCATATAGTGTCTCACGTTATCTCTAAAGTAGTCTTATTTTTCAGACGAGGAAATCTGTGGTGGAGAAGCGGTGGGAAGCCATGGTCTTGACCCACCTCTGGGTATTTTTCTACTATGCCACTTTGTACTTCTGTATAGCTTGTCCTTCTTGCCATTCCCAACCAGATCAGATTTTTTTTATCCTCACTGGTCCCAATCAACCTATCTGAGATATAAGATTCCTTTCTGATGTCAGTGTTCTTCCTTCTTGGCTTCGAGCACTGAGTCATTCACTTTGATATAGCCCCGGCATACATCTGGGCCAATATCAACCCTTGATCTTTTACTGTGACAATTCTTAGACCAAGATAACTGCGATCATAGGTTTTCTTTACATGTGGACTTCAAGGTGAAGCTGATAAAATGAGTCTATTTCATTACAAATGTGAACTTTTAAATTTAAGCTATTTTTATAAATGTTTATTTTTACCAAGAACATGTATTGGTACACTGTATACGTAATGATCATAATAAACATGGTTATTTTGTACCTGTACATGATGTATTTTGGTTCCTCCCCTTCCCCTTCCCTCCCTTCCATTCTCCCACCCCCTCTATTTGCAACAAGTTTATTTATATTTTTCCATTTTTTCCCTTTCATCTTACTTTTCTTTTAACCTCCCTTTCTTTATCCCCCTTTGCTCAAAAATCCTTTTATTCTCCTCTTCCTGGTATACTAGTGAAGTTAACAATTTATGACTCTCAAAACCTTCTGTACATCTTGTCAAGTTTCCTAATTTCAAGTTTCTTATCTTTACCCATATGGTGAAAATGCTACCAGGGTGTGTTTAATTCACACTTATTCTCCCAAATCAGTATCCTTTTGTATCCTTTATTCCATCAGAGGCAACATTTTTCCTTAATGTGTACAAGCCCAATTCAGAGGGATTTTCAGCCAAATGGGCCCCTTAACCCAATCCACATTTCAATTTCATGTCTTAGTAACTACTTTTTATGCCCTTGCAATTGACTTCTCCCTGATACTAACCAAGAATTATATAATAATGTTATGAATGGAAATGACCCACCCTAATATCCTCACTCTAAGAACATGGAAATCTATGTTGACTAAATTAATCAGTATTTGAATGCATACATAGATTTTATGTGTGACGCGTCAATAGCTGAGGCCATGTTGGTCTCTTCTCTTCCCTGGGATTTGTGAGTTCTCTGCTAGAAGTTTTCTAGGCAGAACCCTAACTTATTAGAAATTTTTCTTCCCTATTTTTAAAATCTTTTCTAATAAGTAAGCAAGAATCTCATTCTGATTTCAGTGGATATTGAAAGACCTTGTGGAAAAGGAATATAGTTCATGAAAGTTTATATTAATCTCAATACATCTCTTAAGTGAGACAAAATCCAAAAATACCTAGAATTTATTTTGTTGATGGTACATGAAGATAATAGTTAACAACTGCTAATCAGTGTCTTACAGTGAATAATGAATATTCCAGGAAAGACAAATTGGATCATGTTCTCAAAGAACACTTAAAATCACCATGGAGAAATCTCTAAAATATCCAGGGCCCACTGAAGATGTTATATTCTTTTTCTAAGACCTGAAATTAAATAATTTTTACTTTAAATATAATCATATTCAAATGTATGTCATATTCCAATCTACAACTCTAGATTATCTTTCTTTCTCTTATGAATCTATTTTGTTCTCAGTTTAAATTGCATATTTAATATGAATGGTTATTCAACTTTAGCATTTCAAAGTCATCAAAAGAATGATAATATATATATGCATAAAGATATAACATTCCATTCCATTTTTAACTAGCAAAGTTTTATATTAAATCAAATTGGACTATTCTACTCTACATTCTTGCATAGGTGCTATTTTAAGTTATTTTACATCTCTGCAGAAATGAGCAAGAAGACCTCTTGGGCTCTCCCACATTCTTTCATCCCTCCGAAATGCAGGTTTGTGCGTAATCTTGGAATCACTGAAGACATGTTGTGTGTGGGTGTGTGGGTTTTCTTCTCTCTTTTTCTTTCCCAGGGACTGGTAAAATCACACTGGCTCCAGAGTTTCGCCCTCCTGCCCTAGCAATAAAGGTCATCAGTAGCACGGAGTCCGTTTTGGATATCTCCCAATCAGAAACAAATAAGAGTGACTCCTCTGGAAATCCACTGAGACCACTGCAGGCCTTCCAGTGAACAGTTAAGCTTTGTAGTGTGCCTCCTTGAGAAACAGCTGTTTGTCTAACCTTTGAACTGACCAATACATTAATCTGAACCATAATTTAGTCCTGTCTGAGCTCCCGGGTACGGTATGAATAGCTGGCTTGCTTACATTCTACCAGTCTCCAAAATAACACTTTTAGTACTTGTTTAAAAATAGTCATTTTCCCATTCCCAATTTAATTATGTATGATTACTTGATAAGAGGATGCCAGAGTTGGTGTATAGTTCCTATGCTTTCATTCTGATAACTCTGCCTCTATCTATTCTTGATCCTGCTGCTGTTTCCTGATAGTCATCAGAATCTATAAGGCAGGCACTGTGGTCTCTGGAGCCTCTTTTCATACCAAAGAGAAAGTTGAACTCAGGACTGCTTAGGTGAGGAGAGACCGGGGGTGGCGCATGCGTACAAGTTCCTGCGTTTTAACATGGTATGATTGTTCACGAACACTTCCAGCTCCTAAGGGAAAGCTCTCATCATGGGCAGCCTCCTGCAGAGTCCACTTCTGCAAGCTAGAGGTGGTTTCTAGCATGCAAAAATCCAATGTGTGATTCATTTGTTAGAACTACATTTCTATCAGTTCAGTAGATAGAAGAGGAGAGAAACTCCAGCAACTGACAAGAACTTGGGCAAAAATTGTGAAGCCTGAAAAATATAATCCTGTTCTGCAACTTGGGGCAGAGGGAATGGTGCAATCAGGAACACAAGACCTTGCTGTTTGAAATAGTTTATAGTTTAGAGAAAATGGTAAAAGCAGGTTGTAAATTACTCAGAAAACTTAGGGTTGCAATGGTCTTAAGAAATTATGAATTTGCTGGTTTTAAGGAAATAGAATGCCCCTGTCCACGCTGCATATCCGAGACACAACTGACAACCAGTTCGAAACCCCCAAGCGCCCACCGGCAGCCAGTACTGCAGGAGGATGGCAGGTCACAGGGATGAAATCTGGTTGCCCTCTAGCAATGACCTAAATTTGACTGCCCCTATTTTGGTAACTAGCTGTTTCAGTCACGTTTCTAGAGTCAAAGGTTCACAAGAGATCAGATTTTATACAGGACATTTACAAATTACAACATTCATACACAGAGACCAAAAGCAGGAAGAGTACCGAATGTCTGTCTGTGCACTGCAGACCTGAAGGATCCAGTCAAGGGCCAGGAGCCCGCAGCACTATCCCATGTACATCCAAGTCTTCACTAAAAGGCTGAAGAAATCTATACTGGAGCCAGGATATGACACTCACAGTAGAGATGAAGACCAGAGCTCCCCCAAAGCAAAGAGCAGCCATCCCCATCAACAGCGAGGCACCGAGCTCCTTCTGCAATGAGAACAGCCGAGTTCCCTTTGGGAGAACCAGCCACAACAGAGCTTTTCCTGGGAAACAGCCAGCCCCCATCTTCTGCTCCCATTCTCCTTTATATTGTGTTGGCAGTAACTTTCAGGTGGATTTTCTACACCAGGAACCAAACCCAGTCCAGCTGCACCTTCCTGCTCAAGGTGACCACGATAGTAAGTCCACCACACCAGCTGGGAAGCCATGAGAAAATGTTCACTTCCTTGTAAGTTAGTAATATTGATTCACGTGTTTCTGTAAGTTTGCTCCATTCAGAGGGGACATGTGAAAAATAGATAACCATAAAGTATATCTCGAGAGAAACTAGTTGTTATTGAATTCTTGAAAATTGTCTAGAGAATAGATATTAAATCTCTTCACAAGTATATTAGTAAGCAAGGCTGCAGTGTGTTAATTAGGGTCCTCCTTCCCATTGTTCCCCTTTCTCTTTAATAGTTTCCTTTTTTGATGCCTTTTTCTTTTCTAGATTTTACATATGACACACGTGATACTTGTCTTTCTGGGTCTGGTTTATTTCGCTTAATATGATGGGCTCCCCGTCCACCATTTGTTGCAAATGACATGATTTTGTTCATTATGGCTGATTAATACTCCATTGTATTTACAGTCAGATCCCAGCTAATGCAGGAAATGTGTTCTGAAAAGTCCTAGCACTGAATGAAAGAGCATTAAATGAGGTCAAATTATCACATAAATAGTGGAGATAGGTGAAGCAGAAGAGAATAAGAAAATTTATCCATTTTTGTTGTTTTATTTATTTATTGAGATAGGTTCTTATTATATAGTTCAGACTGGACTTGAACTCACTATGTTGCAAAGACTGGCCTGTAACTCATGGCGCTCCTCCTGCCTCAGCCTCCTGAGTGCTAGGATTACAGGAGTAAACCACCTTTATATACACTTTTATCACTAGTAATAATTTTCATTCACAAAACATTCATAAAACTCTAAATACATTAAAAAGAACAATTCATGTTTTTTATAAGGCAAGTTCTTCTTCACTGGAAATTTTTTGGTTTTTTTGTAATGAAGCCCTCTAATGTTCTTTGCCTTTTCTCGTTTTGTTCAGCAAATGATTGTCGATAGCGAGACATCATATCAACGACACTTCGTCTTGCCTTTGACTTTCCTTCAAAGTTTAGATCATTTTGTATAAACTGATCCACAATTTCTGTTACAGTCACTAAATATTTTTTAGAAAAGCTTTGAAAGCTCCCTTTGCTCCTCATCTTCAGAAATGCTTATTTTGTCATCTTCATGTATTTGTTCTACTAATTCTTTTAGAGTGTTGTTGGAAAGACTTTCACCAGTAATGCAGTAATTCTTCCATAGCCTGCACATTTATATTGTCCAACCCTGTTTCTTCAGCTAGACTTACAATTTCATGGACATCAATAATAGATTCTCTTGAGTCAGAATCTTTGCTTTGTTCCGGCCATACATTCTTCCATATACCTTTCAAACATTTCTCAGACACCTCATTCCAGGAAAGTTTAATGTTTTCTAGAGCATCTATGATATTGTGGTTTTTCCAAAAATCATTAATGGGTTGCTTTTCTTCTCCTTTGGTTTTATCAATCAATTCTCTTAATGACCAATGCAGGTAATAAGTTTTAAAATTTAATACCACACCTTGATCCATTGATTGGATTAAAGAAGTTCTATTTGGTGGAAGGAAAACCACTTCTACTGGAATGCATGTTATTAAACCTGATAAATGCAGTGGACAGATTGGAGCATTATCAGTCAAAAGTACAGCTTTCTGTTCTAGGTTTTTAAATTCACAGTAGTATTTTACAGATGGAGAAAAATGTTTAGTGAACCAATTTTGAAAAATGTACATAGTGACCCAAGATTCTTTTATTGACCTCCCAAATTACAGGTAAAGATGATTTTGAAATTCCCTTCATTGCTTTGGAGTTTGGGAATGATAAGCAAGCAGTGGTTTTCATTTAAAGTCTCCATCAGCGTTACCACTTAGTTGAAGTGTTAAGCAATCTTTCACAGCTTTAAATCCTGATCCTCATTTTTCCTCATGGGATAAAGACATATGTTTTGGCCTTCTCTTCCCCAAAAGACCCATTTTCTCCAGCATTGAAAACTAACTCAGGAGGATGACGCCCTCATGCAACGATTGCCCTTAACGTGGCTGGAAATGCAGCAGCTGCTTCTCCATCTCCACTTGCCGCTTCTCTGGGATTCTGTTATGAAGATTGCTTCTGTTCTTAAATCAATGGAACCATCTTCAACTAGCTATAACATTGTCACTCGCGTCACCTCTTTCATTCTGAATGTGGCTGAAAATTGTTCTCACTTTTCCAGCGTAATTGCTTGATTTATGGCATATTGCATTCAACCTTGTTGTCAATACGGATGGAGAGTCATTTTGCCATTTCCTCAAACACATCGCTTCTGGAGAGGGTAATTTTTGTTGTAGAAGTCATTGTAGTTACAACTTCTGATGCTACATTTTTTTCTTTAGTTTTACAAGGTGTCCATATTGCCGAAGTTGATAAATTTAATGCCGATATCAAATTGCCGATCACCTGCATTTAATTGTCTGGGCACATGCTTTTTAGTTTCTAGTGAAGTACTTTTTTTTTTTTCTTGTCACTTTACTTTCTTTCTTTTTTTT